>BMAO01006403.1:0-58462 GCA_019973975.1 Trichonephila clavata | reverse complement strand
GTTCTCCCAATTTTAATCATTTTTCACAACAGAATAAGAAAAAAATAATACAAAAGAATTAACCAATTAAAATAATATTATCTTCAATCCAGGTTATTGTGCTTGAACATGTGGGAGAAAAGTACAACTATTAAAGAAGAGTAATTTTCGAGGCTTGTGCTAGCAAAATTAATGCTTTTGAATAAGCGTAGGAATGGTATTCCTTTATTGGTGGTAGATCGAGCCAATGGACTAAATTCATGATGGTCACATGATAATATAAACACGTGTTTTATATTGAATTCAAAACGAACAATAAACTAGCTCGTACTTTTTATTCTATTTGTAAAACTTAGGTAAAATTTCAAACTGCATAGTTGGGTAAGGATGCTCAAGAGTTATAAAAAGAAAATTTCTGCAAAAAGATTTTAAAATTAAAGAAAAAAAAGTCTTGTTTTATACATGTACTTTTAAATAAAGTGACAATTATTAATTTTTAAAAAAAAAAGTTTCTGTAAAAAGCGTAATTTGGCAACAACAAAGTGCATGAACTGATTTACTGAAAATAGATAATTGCAATTATCGTGACTATGACGTCACATGTGTCTTTGAACTTGATTGGCTAAAAACATGTGGTTTAAAATTATCATGTGATTATGACGTCACAGGAATTTAGTCCATTGGCGACGTTATTCCATTTGATGTTATAATACTTTATACGTATTGTACTATCCCTACATAATATGTATCTCAATCATCACTATAGATATTTATCAATTTATTAATACATTTTGTTGGTTCTTTGCAACAAAATTACAATTATTTTTGGGGAAAACATTTTTTAAAAGTATTCTTTAAAAAGGTTAAATTTGGGCGCACGGTTTGCGTTAGTTTTTTTTTTCAGTACAGTACTGTGCGAATTAATTGGAACAAAACAAAATTTTTTACAAATGTTGTTTAATTAGTATAGTTCAACTTACATGCATGGTATAGCAATCTAATACAAAATATGTACTCCTCTAGCTTGAATGAGATCCTGTACATGGTTTGGCATAGATTCCACTAAATTAGAACATAAAGTTTTCATCTCTTATCACGAAGCCAAACTTTTATATATTCTCAATCGTTGGTTTCTTTGTTGGGCAGTCCATTTTACTCTCACACGTCACTTTAAAATGGTCCACAAATTTTCATAGGCTTTTACATGAGAATTACCAGGCAATTCCAAAATCATTATTTCCTGTTTTTGAAAATAAAGTTCGTTGTGTTAGCTCAGAGGTATGGATGGAGCAAGATCTTGTTGAAAGATACCAACACCACCAGCGGACGTTTGCATCATATATGAACAATTTTACTTTCTATTATTAAAATGTATTGTTTAGAGTTCATCATCCCTTCAGCTGATACTAAGCTCTACCTAGTCCTCCAGAAATAAAATAACCCCAAAACATCTGTTTCTGAGGGTGCTTAACTGTTTGAATAAGATGTTCTCCGCCACTTCACCTGAAAAATCTTGGTCGAAACCCTTGAACAAAAAAATGCGTTTTGTCGCTGAATACAACCTTCTTCTAATCTTGGCAGGCCGGATTGATATTTTCTGGCCCTATCCAAACGTTTTTTCTTCATTACAGGTGTTAAAAACAGTTTATCGATTGGTTTTCTTGCAAATCTTCCAGCTTTAACAAGTCTTCGTCAAACTGTCGATGAATCAACGCTCATACCAGTAGCTAATAATTCTCTCTGAAGCTAATAATTCTACATGTTTTGTAAGGATGCATTGTACTATTTCCTGCAAGAAACTTAACTGTTCGAGGCGTTGCGTTGCGTCCACATTTATTCTTTCATTTGGGAGACACTGTACCAAAATTCTTTTGCTGATTAACCCAGAAACACTGGATTTTCCAACTCCAACTTCTGTAGCAATGTCCCTCACAGTCATAGAAGTATGGTGACTAACGGTAACTAGTTTTTTCATTGATATATATAAAATTATTTTATAAAAAATCTCCTACATACGATATAATATTTTACTGTGGAATCAATATTTTCTGCAAGATTTTCACGCAATTTTCCCTTCTAATTCTGAAATTAAGTCTTCAAATTTTGTTTTCCACACTACGCTGCTTTTTTTTTTAACATTTATAAACCCCGTGCACCACGCAATGTATAACACGGGGGCATACAACACAGACAGAAAAAAGGATTACAACACAAACATCCATGCCTTCTCCGGGATTCGAACCCAGTCCCTACGGCACCGCAGTCAGCTTCACTGACCACTATACCGGATGGGCAGTACTACGCTGCTTCGAAGTTCAACTAACTCCATTTCTAAATTATCGATACCTAGCCACATAAATTCGGTTAATTCTATTGTTTCAAATTCTATTTTGTATGGATATAAAAAAAAAGTGAAATGTATTTTCCAAACTTTTAAATTAATTGAATCTCTCTTTAAATTCTTGTTTTATTTCCAGCATATTCATTACATATGTTTTAATTGCATTTTCTTAAATGTTAACAGAGTTTTCAAAAATTATTGTAGTTTGAAAATGTTTTTGTAACTGAGGAAAATATTTCATGATTTTAATTTCCAAATCCTTAGTAAGTTGTCAAGTTTCGTCATAAATATTTTAATATTTTGAAACAATGCTAAAACAATTAATCCATGTTTTTTATTCAGTTCATTAAAATTCTGACTGATGTCTCATGGAAACATTTAATCAGTTGATTAATGTATATTGGATAATTCATCGATACTATTGTCTTTTTCAATTAAAAAGATCTTAATTTCTTCTAATAACGTTACAAAGCGATGAAGGACTTGACTGAAACTAAGCCATTGCACGTTGTTGTATGTCAAAATCCCTGAATATTGGCATTCAATTTCTCTAAGAATTGTACAAATTGCCTTTTATAAAGAACTCCTGAGTTTATATATAAAGTTGGTTATTTTTATAACAACTGACAGTACAATGGAAAATGTTTTTAAACCATACTTCGCAAATAAAACTTGCTGGTGTGTTATACAATGAACTTCAATCAGGAATTGTGAGATATTTTGCTTAAGCTATACTGACTGGTTGCGACAGCTTTTTTTTTTTTTTAAAAAAAAGGAGATATGGGGATTTTTTTTGTTATTTTGAGGTTTGTTTAGTGCATTTTAAGAAAAATGTGCAATCTGAGAAATAACAGTAACTTAGCCGGATAATTCAGGATGGATGACCGTCTTTTACGCAAACCGGGGCAGGAGCACACCTTAAAGTCTTGGCGTGGGAAAAGTGTATTCTTGGTGTAATTTGAGATCGTTTAAGCGAGTCTGAAATCGAAATATAGAAATTCCTGTATTTTTGACAGATAATGCCGGGGGATCGGAATATTCTCGAACAGCAGTACCAGCCTATCTTGCCGACGTACAGTGAGTGAATATTAACGTCGCACTTTTCAGCTACACGAGGGCTTTTGGCGACTGACCGCGTAATTATGAACCATGGTCAAGTGACGCGAATGACACCTGAGCTGGCACGCCCTCTCCTAACTACCACACCACACCAAAGGGAGGACGTTTGAGCTCTCGACAAATTTGACATGAATCGCTCCCCTACACGGCGGATTTTCAGTGGTACTGGGCTCGAATTCATGACACGCTAGCCATGATCTGATGCCTTGAACACTTGGCTACCGCGGCCACTGCAGACATAGAGACGAAAAAGTGGATCTTAATTGTATTTCGAAACTGGCGATCCGAATGTATCTATTCTCAATCCAATTCAATATAATCTCATATCTACGTCAAATAATGCCAGACTCAAGTATTTTGCACTAACTGTGGAAAAGGCTTGATTTAATTCTTGAGGAGAGAGAAATGCTTTCCTGGTTTTTTTCTGGATAGGAAACAATAATAATATCAAATCGGATTTTAGAAACTCCCGTAACTGTGCCGGATAATGCCGGCCGACCGTAATGTCCCCCTTCAGAGACTGGACTTACAGGAACAAGGGCGTCGAAAGTGGGCATCAAGTACTTCTCGGAGTGGGAACGAGAACTTGGATATGGATTTCAAAAGCTTCGGTAAATTTTCTGGATATTGCTGGAATGAGGTCAAATGGCTTTGTGTTCGAGTTCCCCCTCCGGATTTTCATTCCCTGTAGTAACTAAACTTTAGTGCAGTCGAGTGAAAATATGATTGCAATAGGGAATTGCATCTTCGTGCATTGTTGTCACTGTGTTAGATGGCGGAAAAACTGCACATTCCACATCAGCTGCCATTGAACATTCTTAAAATACAAGATGAAATGTCTACCATTGAAAAAAAGGGTGGATTGGCTACAGTATTGCAAATGAATTATCATGATCAGGGATAATTGTACCATGAACCATAAACATTCACTCAAAGCATTACATAGAGCTTTGCAAGATTTAAATGGCAACGAGAGAATATTCGGTGTTGTTGCTGTATTAGTGTCTGATGATTTCCGACAGGTATTAACAGCCATTACACGCTCTACTTTTGCTCACGAGATTAACGCCTGTTTAAAACAACCGTTTTGATGGCGAAACGTGGAAACACTTCAACTGACCATAAACACTCGAGTACATTTGCAAAATGATCAATCTGAGCAAATATTTCCTAACCAAATACAGAATATCGGAAACGGTGAAGTAGAACTTCATTCCAATACATAATGCATGAAATAATCAGACGATTTCTGTAATGTTATTTAGGCAAAAAGGAACTGATTAAGAGTGTCTTTCCGGATATACTGTATAATTATCTTGATAATTTTTGCTCTGTAATCCTGTTACTTAATCAGAAATAAATAAAAAAAAACTTTTTTAAGCACAAGCTTTTATTTAAACGCGCTAAAAAGAATAAAATAAACTTTTCCTTTAAAACTTTTTTTACTATCAACTTATAACGTCATTACACAATTTATATGATATAAAAGCTTGTCGCAATATTTAAGTACTCAATTTTACTTAGTTTGAATTTTTAAAAACCAAAATCAATCAGGTCAAGTTATTTTACTTGTTTATCTACACAGGTAAATCTCGCGACAAGCTTTTATATCATATAAATTGTGTAATGACGTTATAAGTTGATAGTAAAAAAAGTTTTAAAGGAAAAGTTTATTTTATTCTTTTTAGCGCGTTTAAATAAAAGCTTGTTCTTAAAAAAGTTTTTTTACATTTAATTTATTTTTTACTTTTTAGTTATCGCTGGACAGGTTTCTCAGCCTGTTCAACTCATTGAACGCTGGTTCGCCATCCCTGGTTTAGCTGAATTAATTCTCGCAAAATGGTATTAGACTAAAAACACAATTTTTTTAAATCCGTAATTTTTAAGCAATTTTTTCAATCTTCATGCAGATTTTGGCTAACATTGTTCTACACACGAAAAAAAAGGTTTAGTGAGATTATCTTCATAAATGACAAAGTTATTAAATGTTTAATTAAAATTTTGACTATTTTTAAAAAACTTAAAGAATATATTATTTATTTGAAATATTTTGAAGATAAGGGATGTATTTCTCTAACATATTAGAAGAAAATTTTAATTGTTTATTAAAAACTTCAAAAGGCATTTAAATATTTGTATTAATCAATAAAATGCTTAAGACTAAAAACGCATTTTGTAATCAAAAAAGAAAGTTTTATCAAATAATGATAAATTTTTTGCTGGACATTGAATATCTTCTACGTAAGAATCTATTTTTTTTTTAATTGCTCAGCTCATCTTTAGAAACTTGATTTTGAAAAAATCAATAATTAAATTCAAATAAAATTAACAGATTCTATTTGTAATTAAATTTAAGGACACATGTCGTAGTGTGTGTTTAGATTACTGGTGATAAAATGAGGTATATTTAAATTACTCGTAGGCTTAAAATTAGAAAATTTCTTTAAAAAATTACTTCATTTTATTGTAAAATTATTTTTTTTAATCGAAAATATATTGCATTTCTAGATAATATTTTTCTCTTATTGTTTTCCTAGCGGATTCCTTTTTGATGGGTAAGATACATTAAAAAAAACGATCTTTCCGATTCTGTAATTATTTTTTGTCTGAGTTTCATAGATTAAAGTTAGATAAATTATTTAAAGAATTTCTTCAATACTCCATCTCAGTTTAACTTGGCAGCGTTGAGAAAGGTATACAATGTACAAATCTACTTGAAAAATAGCTCTACTTTTTTGTTTTGAATTTAAATCCAAGGAAATAGATAGAAATTTGTAAAAAAATTGCATACGTTGTAGAAATTAGATTGTTTTTACGTTGTAGAAATGTAATTATTTTTTAGACAAAGTTAATTAATACTGTCAATAGCGCAACGTCATGAAATTCCAGTTTGGCTGAAAACCGATTTTCGACGCCAACTTTTGTCATTGTTGTAACAATAAAATTATTACAAAAATGCAGATATATCCAAGTTGGCGCCCAAAACTAGTTTAACGTTTTTAATTAATATCTTTTTAATTAATTGCAATATCGGAATATAAATGGTCAAAACATGCATTGTCATCCAAACTAAACGTGTATACAAAATTTCAGCTCAATGGGAGGAAGATATCAGCTTCAAAATTGAGTTGCAAGATTCCACCCGAACAAATTACATACATACATACATACATACATACATACATTGTAAGTTAAATAAAAGCTTTTAAAAATGTTGATATTGTGATGAAATAAACATTCAGACACAAGTTTGTTGCCAGTTGATCCAACGTTTTTTAAGCCAATCGACATTATTGTTGGTTAATTTACGGTTTTGTTTTTATCACGTTTTTGAATTTTCTAGATATATCAGGAATGTCACCACATAATCTTCGGTTGGTTCCCTGGTTTTTATCTGCGTAACTTAAATTCACCTAGATAATGCAACGGTGCACGTTTGGTCATCAAAAGAATTATACCGGGAACTTCTTGAAGCAAACATTTTGACTGTAAAATTTAAACGAAACTTCGGTTCTGCTACTACAGAATCTGTTGCCAGGTGTTCCACTGGTACGGTCAGAATCTCTAATAGCATTCAAAAGGCTTCAATTTCCGATTCGTTTGGCTTTCGTGATGACCATAAATGAATCTGAAACCCAAACATTATTCATTTATACTTGGACTTAGAAAATCCATGTTTCTCGAATGGGTAACTAGATGTTACATGCTCACGTGTGCGGAAATCTTTGAAATTATTTGAGTTAACAAAATGCGGGTTACCGAAAAATATTGTGCACCGATTAGCGATTAGTTGTATAAAATTATTATTTGTTATACTTTAAAATGATAAAATAATTTTAAAAATTGCAAAGAATCAACGTTATTCACCACATTTATAAAATTAATCCTTTATATGTTGTTACTTAACGACTTCGTTAGTAATCCATGCATTATACTACACTCAAGTAGGAGAGAGAGGAATGAAATGCAAAATTAAAATAATTTGTTGTCTTATACTTTATTTCAACCCTCCAAAATTATAAACGAAGATTAATTTGACTGCATTGAAAAACTTAGGATAATATTGAACTAACGTATTAAAACAAAGTCACAGCAACGCGTGGCCGGGTCAGCTAGTTTATATATATATATATAGTGTACTCTAAATATTCTTAATATATTTTCCAGTCGTTTGCTTTTCGTATAGTTATTTTAATATAAACATTCTTATATATAATACATCGTACTTACATATTATCGCAACCTATTGGCGAAGCAGATGTTTGCCAATTCAGCGCGTACGGCACATAGGAAATCTTGGTTGCCAACTTGGCGAGTTATTAACAGAGTTGGCGATTGTTGCGATAATACGTTAAGTACCCAAAATTCTTTGGGTAGATGGTGGCTCGGAAAAACAAAATTTTGTAGGAATTGAATTTGGTTTTAATGTTTTTCTGTTGGTGAAAATCTGATACATAAAGCATGCTTCTTCAAAATGATCGGAGTATACTGATGAATAGGTAGATGGTCCACTTTTTAAATAAATATGGATTCTTCAGTGGAAACTGAAAAAAAATTTCGTCCTCCAGTCAGATTTTTCTTTCGCATTATATAATTTAATACGCTGCAGTATTTCATTTTGTTATATGATAGTAGATGCAAATCCGAAAATGCCGCCAAAATACTCAGTCGAATCAAACACGTGGAAATTTGTTGAGCGTATTGTCACGTGATTATGACGTCAGATGATCCACTACGAGATCAGTCATCCAAACGTTGATTGTGTAACTTTATAGCTGTCATTTTTTACCTGGGCTATAAAAAAAGATTTTTGGGTGCACGAGACAAAAAATTTTAAAACTTTTAATCCAATATACGCTTTTAAAATTGAAAGCAACATGACACACATAACAAAATGAACGAGTGATGCTGTAACTGGGGGCAGAAAAGACTTCAAAAAACAAGTAAAAATTTTCATTTTTTTTTCATTTTCACTTTTATTTCTTGCTCTTAATTCGATTTTTCTACTTAAAACAGGATGAATCTCATGTAAAAACCCACTAAAAGATTATAAAACCAATCTATTTTAGGTGATTATGGAATACATTAAGGATTCTGATTATAAACACGTGGAAAGTATTAAAACACATGTGTGATGATTAAGTTTCAATAATTTCAAAAAATGCAATAAATGATTCAGTTGAATAAAATGTTAAAAATAAATGAAAAGCATATTGTTAATAGGTATTTATAGAGCCAATTGTCTAATGAAAACAAAAAAAAGTTAAAAGTTATTGATACTTCTGATCACTTCAATCTCAGAAATTTCATCTACAATGGTTGCATCTAGCTCATTGGCGGATGAAAACGGTTTACAACTAGCATAAATTTTGTGATAGGGTAGGTCTTCTCAGGTGATTTAAGTTTGAACTTTCGCATGGCTATGGCATTAACTAATTTCTGTGTGAAGTGGCGTAACGTACACCCCCGCATCGCAGGGGGCTTAATGTTCAGGGGGGCCCAAAGCCTGACTGCCGCCAAGTACCTACCCTTTGTAAAATCCAACTTGAGGGGCCCAAAACTTGACTTTGCAGGGGGGCTCAAATGTTTTAAGTTACGCCACTGTCTGTGTGTATTTAAAAGTTCGGCAATGAGCATTATCGAGTTAAGACATCCCCATTTAGCACCACTTACAATTCTCAATAAAGACCCGGACGAGATGATCCTATAGCATAACCTGATATTAAGCAGAGAGATAGAGAGACTTTCCACATGTCCCGAAATTCATAGTAAATCACAAAGCTTATCATGAGTAAAGATTTCTCGAATTATTACGAACTCTCCGCCATTTTTGTCGAATGAAACATTTTTTCTAGTTACCGATAGTTGTTAGTAGCTATAAGGACCGCAAGATTAAGGATATCTTCGTTTAATGTTTAAGAATTGGAGATGTAATTCGGAATATTTTTCAAATATAAAAGTACTCCAACATTCTGGCTCCACTAACTATAGAGACCAGCATATTGAGTTGATTCATTTTATTCAGGTATAAAGTGTATTTGACCTTTTTTTCTCCTAATACGTATTGTTAAATGAGTGTGCTTCTCACACTTTCAATATTCATGACTCTATTTCAATCATATTCATACATTGGCCCCCCTTCATACATTGGCAATCTATTGAATGCAACAATAATGTACTTTGCGTTAAAGCTATAATACAATTTCAATCAAAAACCGTATAAATTATCAAGATGAGTATTAAATATTGTATACAATTTTGTGTATGACAAGCCCATGAGACAATAGTAATTATTAAACTTTGTGACGGATCTATACGGATTTTCACTAATCTCTTTTTTCCCCTTTCAATCAAAATATTTATTTCAACCAACCTTCATCGGGAAACCAAACGTGATTTATGTGAATGAAAAATGTTATATAAATTCGGTTTTCGCAAATTGAGGAGAGCTAAATAAGATGAAGTGAGAAGTCAAGTGAGGTGATTGAAAGTAAAGTGAAGAGAGCGAACGATCGGCACGTAGTTGTTGACCATTTAATCGAGGGATACGTTTGATGTACGCAAAGAGGAGTGGATAGTGAAGATTAAAAAGAATTATAATTAAATATATTACTGAATGTGGAGTCATCGGCAACTCATCCAACGATTGCTAGTGCCTGAAGTTCGTCCCGAAGGAACCACAGCAGTAAAATATAAGGTATAGTGACTTTGATTAAGTAAATCTGATTATTAGTGTGAGGCGTAGTTGAAATTGTGAGCGTTTAAGCTGTCTTAGATTCAGTTGAAATTCTGTATTATTACCCACGCGTAATTATATCTCACCTCTGCACTCTACCTTAGTTTATATATCTTAATTAGAATTGTGTTGTGTCTGTTCATAATATCTGATAAGAATCAATAAATCAGTTTGAATTGGAATAATGTCTTTAGATCATTTAAGTCCGCCTACACATCTAGCCGGGTTTTCAGATAGACAGGAAGGTATTAATGTAAGGGGTGGCTACAGGTCACCACAACTTGTTCTCAACTTGGTATTGAGAAATTAGTTATCAAATGCATTGTGCAGTGCTGATGCATTTATATGTATATTATATTAGTATAAATATGTATTTTATTTTTTAATATGTCAAAATGTATTTTGTGTTTTACTTCCATTCAATAAATTTGCAATTTTTTAAATCTTTTATTTTCGACTTTTCGATATGCTGGCTCCCCTCTCGTTGGGTTACCCCCCCCCCAGGGGGTGCAATCCACAGTTTGAGAAACGCTGCTTTGCTTATCAAAAGGAAACATAAATTACTTATGGAATATTTTGAATTTTAAACACACTATTATAGAACGAAGGTGGTTAAACAGCTGCCCGCCAAGAAAGTCAGAGAAAACCAAATAGACTAAAAATATTCTCTCTATTTGAGTCAACAGATATTTGTAAGCAAAGTTTTTCTTGCATGACAATCAACAAGAGTAAATACAGATGTAAGTTGGTTGATATTAACTTGAACGCTGTGATGAGAAATTCAATAAGCAATCTCACATTCCTGATTTCAAGCAAATTAAAGAAAAGTTCACACACATGGCTACAACATTATGATGATCGTAAAATTAAATGTACTTGCAGTTATTGATATAAAACCAACACAATAAATAAATTGAATAAATCTTCCATCATTTTATTTAATTTATATTTTTTTATTTTTATGGTACAATTTATACATTTTCTAGATGCAAAGTTAACTAATGAATGAAGTCATTTTTTGATGCAGCATTCCGGTATCCTTCGCTCCCACAAAGGAGCCCTCCTTGTTATAGACTAGGGGTCGGTAACCTATGGCACGCGTGCCACATGTGGCACGCTGTACAATTCTCAGTGGCACTGTACACTACTCTACAAATTTGTCAATTTTTGATTGGATGGAAATTGGTAAATTTGTAACGGGCCTTATTTGACAAACATCTTCAAAATTAGGGACATTTACAGGGAGGGGGGGGGGATTACGAAAAACTCTGAAAGATAAACTCTAAAGATAAATTTACAGCTATTTTGTAAATTAATGAATGCTATTGCTGGAGAGTTTTAATTGTTGAAAAGAGAAAATTGCCATGTACTCTGCTTTCCGCTTTTGGTTCTACATATCTATGTGAACAAATCTTTCCTCATATGAAAGATATTTCGAATCCGCCAAGAAATTGTTCAACAACTGAATGCTCAGGATCGTTTCAAACTGAAAGTCACAAATTTTATCGCTAATTTGGCGGACTCGGAAAGTAGAGCGTAGTAAGCAAAGTCGCATTAAAATTTGTATTTATCTTTTCATTTAACTATAATCAAGGGAAATATTTATATTTTATGCAGTCTATTTCTTGTTTTAAAAATATGTAAAAGGGAACAATTTAATTTTTTGTTTTGTTTTTGAGGAAGAAATAGTTTTTACTTTATGCTGTTTATTTTATGTTAAGAAATATCTTTAAATGATGCAAAATTAATTTTATGAAACTGTAAACACCTACGTATATTATTGTGACCTCTATTCTCTACCTCTGCAGGCTATATTGCGGGAATCGAATTATTTCAAAAATATCCTACTGTGTGGCACGCTGAATCATATGGTAGATTAGCTTGGCTCGCCACAACTAAAAGGTTGTCGACCCCTGTTATAGACAAATATATGAATTACAATGTCGTACACCTCCATACAAATTGAGGCATTTTTCTGCCTGAAAATGTGCTCCGCATTTAGTTCATGTTCTCGTACATTTGGCGAAGACAGCCTTAAAACCAGCTAATATTTGTTTCCTTTCGTCGTTCCATGACATGCCATTTTTAGTCCATTTCCGTCTTTCTTTTCGATGATGTTTCAATAACTTGGGAGATTTTATTCATTATCGTGAATTTTGTAACAGCATTCGGATTAGGATCCTTTCAAATTGTGAAGTGAGACGTTTATATTTCGAAATTTCATGAGTCATAAGACATTTATTTGGATCATGCAGGAGAAATTTGTCAATCATTCCAGACTGTCAAGATCCTCTATCCTGAATGTCGTTTTGTTTGTTTGGATCATCTTCTTTAATTACGATATTGTGAATGGCAGTTTTAGAACGTATTCATAAACCTGGCTATTGTTTTTTTTTTCAGTCTTATCATCATTCTTATAAAATAAAATGTTTCTCGCTGTACGCTCAAAATCTCTTTAACCCGCGACATCTTCATAAAAAAAAGGTAGATAACACAATTAAACCTGCTTCTTTATTTCTCAGGTAATGCTTTCACGAAATATTAAAGCATGTATATTGTAAAGATTCTGATGTAATGTATTATATGCTAATTTTTTTTCCTGTTATCTTAATAAAAATTTTAAGAGATACCTTGTTTAATTTTTTTTAAGAAAAAAGGAAGTTATCTTAGTAAAATTTCAACTCAGCAGCGCCGATTTAAGCTCATTTCGGGCCCTGGGTACAGAAGATCTACAGTCCCCCTTGACACTGGAGGATCGAAATTTGCAACCAAAAGATCTGATTAAATCCAGCTTATCCGGGCCCTGGGCTCCGGCCCCAAACGCTCAATAAATAAACTGGCACTGCAGTTAAACACAAAAAGTATTTCGTATTTCAGTTTCAACTATACTCGTAAGAAATTTGCAAAATATTCATTTTTTGGAAATGCGCCAATTCATTAGTTATCTTATGATTTCTTAACACAATGTTCGTTTTTAGCATATAAGTATACTGAAAATCAGTGCAGGTTTATCCATTAGGGGTTTGGAGAGGCATCCAGGGGCCCGGATAAACTGGATTTAACCGGATTCAAGAGCCCCTCCTTAGATTCGACAGTGCCAAGGTGGCCTGTAGATCTTCTGCGCCCAGTGCCCGAAATGAGCTTAAACTGGACTGCTGCAAATCTGTAGTTCATTTTTCAATGGTTAGAAGGGTATTTTTTAAATGTGCGATTATTAGTAGTTCGTGTTTTATTTTCCTTGGGATATTATGTTGTACTTTCCTTGAATTATCCTATTAATGTATCTGTACAGAATATACATATTTAAGTATAAAAACAAAACAAAAATATTTGAGTTCTCAATAAATGAATGTAATAAATTATTTTATATGTTGTATACATACCACATGCATACTTCAGAAAAAATCTCGGATTTAAATGAGGGTGTGAAATGATATTACAATAATCCTAAGATTGTTTACGTGGAAGACTTTTAAGAACTAGGATTTCTGATTTTCCGGTTTTTTCCATTCCCGGGAATTTTAGGGAAAACCCGGGAATGGTAATTGTCGTTCCCGGAATTCCCGATAATACATCAAAATTTAAAAAAATTTAAAAACAAGTTATTTTTAAAAAAATATTAATAATAGTTATATAAAATAAGGATACATATACATTCCAGAATTAAAACTCAATTACATATTGAACTAAAAAATACAAAGCGAAACGAAAGGAAATCTGCAGAAAGAAGTATTTCGAAGGAATAAATGCGTATTTCTGAAGAAAAAAATTATTATAAATCCGAGTACAAAAGAATTTACTTAGTTTATAATAAATAAATATGTCACACTATATTTTGAGGATGCTGTTGCCGCTCAGATTTTTCATTTTTAATTTTACCATATACACACACAGAGGAAAATTTCCCCCCCCAAATTATAAATCGTGATTTTTTTTAAAATGAAATTTATCCCTTTTAGCACTAAAAGTAAAAATTGTTCACAATATGGAAAAGCTGTTATATTTAAAAGTTTTGTGGATCAAAAGTTTTTTTAAAAAAAATTCCTATGTAAAAAAATAACTACTAAAATTACTGTTCATTTTCTGACTCACATGCGTTTGAAAATTAATCTGTCGAAGCGGAATCAATTATTTCACCAATGTTGCTACTGAGAGATAAATGTTAATATAGATACATGAAAATTTATTTGCTACTGAAGGATTATGTACGTTAAAAATATTAATTATTGTATTTGTGTAACCAACTTCTTGTTTATAGAATCGCTATATTATTATTACTTAAATGTAAATAAATATTAATGTAGGAATCTCACAGGAAAGCTTGGTCAAGAAAAATAATAGATAAGAAAAGTTGCGAGATAGCTTAAAAATATTCACCCCCAAACAGTTTTGGGTTCATCCCTTATTCAAATTTCTGACAATTAAATAGCTCATAATAAAAGAGAGTATCAAAATAAATAAATAAAATAAAACAATAGTTTTAAGTATTAGACATTTAATTTTTGTGTTTTTGACATTTAGTATTTGAAATTTTTTTTAAGTATTTACAATTTGCATCCGAGTTTGAAATCCAAATTGAAGTAAAAAATAGCTACCTCATAGACAGAGGCGGATTAAGGTAGTTGGAGGCCCCTGGCGGTAAAAGGTTTGAGGCCCATGGGCTTAAAAGTCGAAAAAATAAAATTGTGAAAAGAGTCGCTTACTTTAAATTCTCAAAATAAAATGTATAGCTATAATAAAACTCATCGGCTAAAGGAAAAATCTGAACTGTGTACACAAAAAAAACTTAAAAACCTTACACAAGAGCTTACAGTTTGATTTCTCTTTGGCAAATTCAATTATTTTCACCATATCTATTTTGTTCAAAACATTTTATTCTGTATATAATATGGCAATATTATTCAATTTCTCTTTTCTCCCATAGTACTTCTTAAATTATTTTTAACGCTTTTTAAAACTAAAAAAGATCATTCTCCAGATGCATATATATCGGTATTGTTAAAAATATTTTCAAAAGTTTTTCTACATTAGGATTTTTTTAAAATCTCGATAAATTTCTAGCGGAGTTTTCATTGTATCTTTGTTTTCTTTTCATTTCTTGTTCCAAGGTGGCGTTGTTGGTTTGTCGCTGGGCTTTGCACTCATCAAGCTTGGGGCCCGTACCAGCGCTAAGGGCTCCTGGCGGCCGCCAGGTCCGACACCCGCTTAATCCGCCGCTGCTCATAGAGTGTTTAAGCCCTGTGCCATTCCCGGGAACGAAGTATAATTTCCAAGAGTACAAAAAGTACGGAAATCTTACGATTTCCCGGGACCCCTGGTTCCCGGGAAAATAACCCTATTAATAAATTCTACTTTATTACAACACTAAAGATACAAATTGAAATTAAAATCGAACTTCACAATTCTTATGCTAATGTCCAACATTTGGTAGCTTTTTGCAAACACAACAAAACGTGAAAGAAAAGGAAGCATAGTTTGATATTTTCCCATGGCTTTCGAAATATTGATAATAAAGGCAGAATCAAATCAATTTTACTTTCACAAGCACAAGGTATAAATATATCATATGATTTTGTTTCTTACAAAATGGCGAGCAGGATTGTAACAGAAAAGCGAGAGAAAAGAAGGTCAAACAGTGCTAGATCTACACCTAAATTTTTATAATTCCTTAAAAATTAATATCACACGTACGTTTGAGTAACAATGTTTAACCCCTTAAGCCGGGGGTGGTCAATCTTTTTAGTAAGAATGCCACACTAGCTGATATTAAATCATTACGTGTGCCATTTCCAACTTTTCCAACAAACAAGACGATAAATAAAAGGTGAAAAAATGTTACTTACTGGCTAATGGGATTTTTACGCAAATAGCATATATTTTTATGCAAGTCTAAGTAGTGAAAATTTAAAAATAATGTAATAAATACTTAGGTTTTATTGTTAATAAACTTTTTACTTAATTTTATAAATTTTTTAGGTATACAATAAAAATGAGTAACTTTAAACGTTTAATTCTAATTTATTATTAAACAGTCAGTACTTGCTTAATGTGGCTTTTGAATTTGTAGCTTTTTTACCAAGTCATCTATATTAGGATTAGTTCTTGAAGATGCTAACAAAATTAGGTTGTTTTAGGTGTATATCAGTTAATTTTGAGCGATATTATGATTTTATAAGCATTATGTTCGTATAATGGAAAGCATTTATTCACAAACTTATGTTGATCCAAAACTACAACAATATCTGACAGCCAAATCGTGTAAATTTGGAAAATTGCCTGTCGATTCAAATTTCCAACATTCAATATAATTTGGATCACTTGAGTTGAAATAAATTCCTTATATTTGCTTTCAAGTCTAGTATATTAATAATTCCGATTTAGACTTCAGGTGAGTAACAATTAATGTCTTGTAGACAAATTGAAGAAGGATTTATGAAAAGATCAGCCGTTTTTTATCATCTTGAAAATCATCCAGCCGAGCACTGAAGGAATCTTGCAAAATGAATATTAAATTTTTAAATCTATTATAGCTCGGAACATTATTAAATTTGGTAGATAGTTAATAATGCGTGACCTGTTTTTTTTCTCTTCTTTGTTTGTTTACAAAAAAAAAAGGAAAAAAGGTTGTTTACAAAAGATATAGACTAACTAGGGTAGGAGTAAAGTGCAATCTTTTCTCTCTCTCTCTCTGTTAGCTTTTTTTTTTTAATTATTTTAATTTCCCATAATGTTGGTAAAAAAAAATCTTAATCTCATAGCCAGTCTTCATTGTTTTGTCGCAAGCATTCACCGGGCAGCTCACTGTTTTCTTCCAGATATATTTTAAAACACGCTCGCTCAAATTTCAAAGTCTCACGAGTGCACTTCCTTTGGGAAGCCGGAGCACTCAAGAAAAGGAGTATTCTTCACATGATAATTTTCTATTGTAATTCAACTAATTAAGTTTGTGTTTAAAATAAATTTTGAGGTTTTTTGTCAGAGTCAACCGCATTTTAATAAAACGGTAAATAAAAAAAAATATTATTTTTAATTATATTTTTAAATTTTTCAATAAGTCTCCGCGTGCCACTGTTACAACTCCGTCGTGCCCCATGTGACACGCTGGCCGTGGGTTCACCACCCCTGTCTTAAGCGGTCAATTTTTTTTGTCCAAAATGTTCCAAAAAAGGCACGTTTGCAAAAACTAAGCATTTTATTTAACAGAATGCGAAAATGGTAGAATTTTATTTTAATTTTCAATTTTGTTGCACTATTTTTTTATTTTATAATTGTGGAACACAAAAACGCCGAAATATTTGCAAATCATAAGTACACTCTGCATGCTATGAAGAATGTTCATATATACGTTAAAAGAATTTCTTTCACACTTACAAAAAAATTTCATGTTCATACCTCTTTTTCAAACGGTTGAGGATTTTGTGTGTGTGCATATACATGCGCACACAATTTGAAATATGGTGAAAAAATCAAGTCTTACATTGCTATAAGAACAGAGATAATATCGGCTTTTTTGGATTATCTTTCCTTTTTCATTTCTTCTCTAGCAACAAACTGCGCATTGCCTTGCTAGTCCCTGTTCTTTATCAAATATTTTCACGAATCTAAATTCCTGTCTTTAATGGGAAAAATGCCCGCCATCACCACAAAGAAAATCCCGGATGAGAAGTACTTCAGTACCATGGGCAAACTGCATCTCTTAAAAACACACACACACTAGCACTAATAATCTCACTATAAGAGTTAAAAATATGGGCAAATCAAAGATAAAAAGAAGAAAATATCAGTGTCCGTAAACCGGTTTTTGCTAGCTTTCAAGTAGCCTGCACCGTGTACTGATAAACCAGTTAAGGGGTTAATTAACTAAAGTAATTTCTTGAACAGTGCAATCGGTATGATAGCTTATTCATCAAAAACATTTATTGAACACCAGGAATTCTCAAGTACTCGTACCTTCACAAATACTATTATTCAACATAAAGTGAAAGATAAATTCGAATTTAATTAATTTTTAGCCATGGCTGCTGGCTAGGTGGCGTGGTCGGTTTGTCGTTGGCCTTCTGCACTTAAGGTTGCGGGTTCGACATCGGCTCAAGTCGGTGGATTTTCATGATGCAGAAAATCGACAGCTGCCGTGTCGTATGATAAAAAGGCATGTAAAATATCCTTCGAGTATGTGTTTAGCTTGGGTGCTCTCGCAAAATTAAATCCTAGTTCAGGTTCGAATCGTCAAAGCTCAGGTGCCTCCATCTGTGGAGGAAACTGAGCGTCAAAATTACCTGCGGTGATTGGTATCCGTATATAGGGTGTCGCACTAAAAAGAGACATCAACTTGCAGAGAATGTATCAGGTCTGTGTGTTCAATGGTAAAACATCAATCTGCAGCCCATTCGAAATATACAATAATATATACTATGGTTGGTTTTTTCATTTTTTTACATTTAATTCTAATCGAAAGAAAGTCGCCAAAAGAAAATGACATCGCCAAGGTCCCCCCTATACTACACTTTAACCCGCACCCCCTTTTTTACGAAGAAATCTGAAATATTAGTTTACATTGCTGTTATGTTTTGAAGACATTTATTCGAAGTATTATCCCAGACTTTTGACAAAATAGTTTTCTTCTAGAACTACAACTGTTTAAGTTCATAAAAAAGGCAAATAATTTCTTTTAAATAAACAGTATTTCGATACATGTAGAAGTAAAAAAATTTTATGTTCATCTCTCTTTTATTATTTTAAAGCTATCGTTTTTATACCCGACGTATAACGCTCGCCCTTAAGTTTCAATCTTACTTTTTGTGCGTTATACGCCGGATTTTACGGTAGGTATTATTTCCAATAGGATTCAATGAAGAATTTCAGTAGCGCAACTAAGTGTTTTTGAAATGTAATGAATTTTAATGTAATACTTGTAGTTTGAACGATACCCGTTCCGTACAATAGATTCTTTAAAAAAATGTATAAAACTTTTATAAGACATACTAAAAATTTAGATAAATGAATAAAATAAAAATTCGTAATAAATATTTGGGGTATTACAAATATGATATAAATAAGTATTCATAATTAACAATTGTTTCTAAAACTGAAAGCTAATTTTTATTGGAATTGATAAAAATACATAGAAAGAAGCAAAGTGGAAGTGATCATTTTATCTTAACATTAACCAAAGGAGTTTTCTGTCATTATTTAAGATTCATGATCGTTTATTACACTGTTTTATCTAAAATTATGAGATGCGATTTTCTAATTTAAAGAATAATTTAGCTTCTATTTATTATGATGTAAATTATACCATTTTCAAATATTTTGCAGTCATAATATATTTATGAATCATTTCAAGTTTGTATTGTCGATATTGATGACTAAGAATAACGTTAAAATTAATTTTTTAGAAAATACAGAGAGAGAGAGAGAGAGTTGTGTGTGTGTGATTTAATATTTTCTCTATTTTTCATAAATAATTTTTAAAAATTAAAGAAAAGCTGTTACTTATAGCTATGAAAATAAAATGCTTGAACAATTCTGTATTCAGTTTGTGCGTATGTTAAGCCTTACACACACATACATTGTATTCTAAGTTACTTGATTTATTTATCCGTCAAATGTTTTACTCGGATTCCGAGATTAAAATATTTCAGTGATATTTTGCGTGAAGAAAATTATCAAAAAATTAATGAAGTATAACGAAGTAGTAAAAAGATCGTATTTTGTTGTGTGAATTTGTACTCTCACAGAATGGCAACACCATATACTGAAATTAAAATTGATTCTACAGATTTTTGATTAGTGGAAGGTTTTTGAATAACTTTCTTACCGAAGTGTAACTTATTCTTTATAGGAGTGCAGATCCATTTTTGGCATTATTTAAATTATTCGTTTTTGAAATTTATTAACTAGCTATGTGGTTCCCTATTTAAAATTATTTACGTATTTATAAATAGTGCGTGTGGTTTTTTATTTATAAGTTACGTTAATTACTTGAATTGTGTATTTTATGAATTAAAGAGTTTAGAATTCTGCAAGTTGTATGAATACGTTTTAAATTTTCTGGGTTTCGATTTCTTTTCTTTTTCTTTATTTTTTTTCTCGCCATAAAAGATATTAGGAACAAATACAATATCTGAAGCAAATGTTTTTAAAAATTATCCTAAAATAAAAACAAATTTCTATGAACTTAATTTTGGTTACATTTGATTATGATTCGGGAAGAATGAAGCCTTCAAATGAAAACTCATTTTTATGATGAATCTCTATTAAAAAGGCATAATCCGTGATTTGTAGATATTGTTAATCACTTATAAAAAAAGTTGCCTGTTTAACATCTGGAATCAAAATTTTTGTTTATTAACATGTGTTTTTCGATGTGTCTCTTTATTAATTATAAACGGTTTATAATAACTAGTTCATTATTGTTATTAAGATGATTACAAATTATCCTGTTCTGTTGACACCAAGTATATTAAAACTAATTAATTCGAAAACTTATGAATTTGCTGTATGTAATATATAGGAATAAAAATCCAAAATAATATCATAAAAATTTCTTAAATGTATATTCATAAATTTTTGTATTAATGCGATGTAATAATGTGCAGTAAAACTATTTATTAAGAAAAATTTTGGATTTTTTAAAAAAGTAATGTAGTGTATGTCTTTGAAAATTTTATTTAAAGTAAAAATAAGTTAAAACGGGGAAAAAAGGGCTCAAAAGATCGTTCGAAGAATTCGAACTCCAAAAGTGTGCCAAAACTTTTGAAAGAGCTTTGACAGTATTAATACTCGTGATGACACATATTTCTTCTTTGTCTAACATCTTAATCCAATACAAAAACATGTCATCTTACTGGAAGATATCAGTGTTTGTATTGGTGATCTTACAGAGCAACGGTAAAGAACCTGTTCCTCTCGGCTGAAAGAAATGAGCAAGTGATCAAAATAAAACGTTTCTAAAATTTTTCTAAATGTTTATGAAATGCATTTACAAAAATTTGTGTTTTACTCTTTTTCTTTTAAAATCTGGAGCATTGAGATTGAGCATTATTTTTATCTTTTTATAAAGAAAAACTGAAAAATACGTTTTAAAAATGTAAAAATCCTTAAAATGTTTAAAGAATTTTTCTGTATTTCTTTTTCATTTATTTAGAAATAAAAGAATTATATATAATGATGTAAAATAATTGATAAAATTATTTTTAAGAAGACATTATCTAAAGAATTTTGCTTCATAAAAAATATCTTTTCTTTCAATAATCTTTTTTAAAGTCTTCTTTCTTTTGAACTTTCGTTTTATTATCAGTAGCACAAATAAAATATATTATAATCCATTCTACTACAGTAAAAAAAATTATATTCGGCAATTTTTTAATCACGTTTATTTTAGAATTAATTAAGAGAAATTCTAATCAAGAATAAGAATCTTGATAAATACTCAAATATTTTATCTTATACTTATTAGTTATATATCATAAACGTCTCTTTAAAAAGAAAAATATCCGAAAACAGGGGAGGGGGGAGCATGGCGTAACCTGTGATGAATTAAAACTAGCTCGCTATCAGTAAATAGTAATATGATTATCCATGGGCCTGAAAGTAAATAAAATCCTGAGTAAAATTGAATGAAATATATATATATATATATATATATACTAGCTGACCCGGCCACGCGTTACTGCGGCTTTGTTTTAATACGTTAGTTCAATATTATCCTAAGCTATTCAATGTAGTCAAATTAATCTTCGTTTATAATTTTGGAGGGTTGAAACAAAGTACAAAACAACAAATTATTTTAATTTTGCATTTCATTCATCTCCTATTTGAGTGTAGTATAATGCATGAATTACTATAACGAAGTCGTTAAGTAACAACATATGAAGATTTAATTTTATAAATTTGGTGAAAAACGTTGATTCTTTGCAATTTTTAAAATTATTTTTATTATTTTAAAGTGCAACAAATAATTTTATACAATTAATCGCTAATGGGTGCACAATATTTTTCGGTAACCCGTATTTCGCTAACTCAAATAGATTCAACGGTTTCTGCACACGTGAGCATGTAACAGCTAGTTGCCCATTCGAGAAACATGGATTTTCTAAGTCCAAGTATCGAATGAATATTGTTCGGGTTTCGGATTTATTTATGGTCATCGTGAAAGCCAATCGAATCGGGAATTGAAGCCTTTTGAAAGGTATTAGAAGTTCTGACGGTATCAGTGAAACACGTGGCAACAGATTCCGTAGTAGCAGAACCGAATTTGGGTTTAAACTTTACAGTCAAATTGTTTGCTTCAAGAAGCTCCCGGTACAATTCTTTTGATGATCAAACGTGCACCGTTGCAATATCTAGGTGAATTTAAGTTACGCAGATAATAACCAGAGAACCAACCGAAGGTTATGTGCTGACATTCCTGATATATCTAGAGAATTCAAAAACTCGGTTGGAAAATTTACGGTTTTGTTTTCCTCAACAATAGTGTCGATTGGCTTAAAAGGCGTTGGATCAACTGGCAATAACCCTGTGTCTGGAAGTTTATTTCATCACAATATCAACATTTTTTCTGATTAAGTAACAGGATTACAGAGGTAATAATTATCAAGATAATAATACTGTATATCCGGAAAGACACTCTCAATTAGTTCCTTTTTGCCTAAAGAACTTTACAGAAATCGTCTGGTTATTTCATACATTATGTATTGTGATGAAGTTCTACTTCACCGTTTCCAATATTCAGTTGTTGATTAGGAAGTATTTGCTCAGATTGATCATCTTGCAAATGTACTCGCGTGTTTATGGTCAAGTGTTTCCACGTTTCGCCATAAAAACGATTTTTTAAACAGGTGTTAATCGCGTGAGCAAAAGTAGAGCGTGTAATGGCTATTAATGTCTGTCGAAAATCACCAGACAGTAATACAACAGCACCGAATATTCTCTCGTTGCCATTTCAATCTGGCAGAGCTCTATGTAATGCTTTGAGTGAATGATTATGGGTCATGGTACACTTATACTTGATCATGATTGAATTCATTTGCAATACTGTAGCCATTCCACTCCTTTTTTTTCAATGGTACACATTGCATCTTGTATTTTATGAATGTCCAATGCCAGCTGATGCGAAATGCCAGTTTTTCCACCCTCTAACAAAGTGACAACAGTGCCCGAAGTTGCAATTTTCTATTGCAATCATTTTCGCACGACTGCACCTGAAAGTTTAGTTGCTATAATAAATGAAAATCCGGAGGTGGAACTCTAACTGAAAGCCATTTGACCTCATTCCAGCAATATCCATAAAATTTACGGAATGTTTTGAAATCCGTATCCAGATTCTCGTTCCCACCCCAAGAAGCACTCGGTGCCCACTTTCGACGCCCCTGCTTCTGTAAGTTCAGTCTCTGAAGGGGGACATTACGGTCGGCCGGCATTATCCGGCAAAGTTACGGGAGTTTCTAAAATCCGATTTCAGATTATTCTTGTTTCCCATCCAGAAAAATACCAGGAAAGCATTTCTCTCCCCTCAAAAATTTTAAAGCAAGCCCCTTCCACAGTTCGTGCAAAATACTTTCGTTTTGCATTATTTGACGTAGATATGAGACTATCTTGAATTGGATTGAGAATATTCGGATCGGCAGTTACGAAATACAATCAAGACCCACTTTTTCCATTTCTAAGTCGGCTAGGCTGGTACTGCTGTCCGAGAATATTCCGGTCCCCCGGCATTATCTGGCAAAAATACAGGAATTTCTATATTTCGATTTCAGACTCGCTTAAACCATCTCAAATTACACCAGGAATACACTTTTATCGCGCCAAGACTTTAAGGGTGAGCTCCTGCCCGGTTTGCGTAAAAGACGGCCATCCTGAATTATCCGGCAAAGTTACTGTTATTTCTCAAATTGAGTATCAGATTCGGATTAGCCGTTTTGAAATACACCAGGGAGCAAGTTTTCGCGATCCAAGGCTCCCCCTGCTACGGTGTGTCTAAAATACGTTCGACTGGCATTATCCGGCAAAGTTATCGAAACTCCTAAAATTCGATTTCAGATTCTCATTACACACTCCGAAATGCACACGGAGTTGACTTTTGATGCTCCAGCTCGAGCAAATACAATCGCTAGAGAGAATGAAAATCCGTACGCGGGACTCGAATCATTTGCCTTTTCTCCTAATTTAGACAATATCCGGCAAGTTTAGTGGAGTTTCTGAAATATGATTTCAAATTATCGTTTCCCGCTCCTAGATACAATTGGAGATTACTTTTGTGCCACTGAGCCGGCAAGTTCAGTTCCTGAAAGGGGCATTAGAGTCGTCCGGCATTATCTGGCAAAGTTACAGGAATTTCTAAAATTCGATTTCAAACTCCCGTTCACCATCCCGAATTACAACAGAAACGCACTTTTCCCGCACCAAGACATTAAGGGTAAGCTCCTGCCACGGTTTGCGTAATAAATGGTCGTCCTGAATTATCCGGCAAAGTTACAGTTATTTCTCAGATTGGATATCACATTCGGATTATCCATTTTGAAGTACGCCAGGGTCCAAGTTTTCACGATTCAAGGCTTTTAATGTAAGCCCCTGTTATGGTGTGTCTAAAATACGGTCGGCCGGCTTTATCCGGTAAAGTTACGGTTATTTTTGGAAACTGATTTAACTATTTGTTAACTATTTGTTAACTGATTTTTTAACTATTTGTTACTTACGTTTGATATTGAGTGAATATATCATAATAGTTTCAAAGGGTAGTATGGCTCAGACAGGGACGTCTTAAGGCATGGGCCAACTAGGCCCAGGCCCAGGGCCTCACTCTCGGTGGGAACCTCATTTCGCGTTCTAACTCCTCCTTAATAAGATAATGA
Source organism: Trichonephila clavata (assembly GCA_019973975.1). NCBI lineage: Eukaryota > Metazoa > Arthropoda > Arachnida > Araneae > Nephilidae > Trichonephila > Trichonephila clavata. The sequence continues at coordinate 33,435 of BMAO01006403.1, read as the reverse complement.
TCCGAATAATTTTAATGTTCGAATATTATTATGATACGTATTCTCCAAAAAACAAGGAATTTCAAACTACATGTCAACTGGCAACAGTGACATAACCGTTATCCATCCCAAGGCCTATGCCTAATACCATAAATGATCAGTGAAATCATTTAATCGAATTGCTGCCTTCGGTCGAGCCGGTTCGTGAGATTTTTTGAGCCATGTACATTTATTTGCTTCAAATTTCCGTTTGTACGAGTATTTGAAAATGCATGCTGTGCACTGTCTATTTTAAGGGACAGAGGTAGGGCCTTCTTTTAAATAGGGGCCCAGGGCCTCAAAAAGCCTTAAGACGTTCCTGGGCTCAGACGTAATCGATTTGTGTCCCTCAAAAAATTTCAAATTTAAAAGATCTCTTCTATAAGACGATAAGAATTTTCTATAAATTAAAATATACAAAAAGCTATTTGAAGTTGTCAAGGTGCTAAAAAGTTTGACAGACTTATTATTAATATCGATTGCAAAAAGTGCTTCCAAAAGTCTCGACACTTCAAAAGCTTTCAAAAGATTTTAGAGTTACAAAAGATTTTGGGGGTGAAAGTTTCTCTAAATTTAGAGGTTGCGTGAATAAAACGCTAAATTATGACAATCACGTGATAAATACAATCACGCGTTCTCCATTGAATTCAAGTTAGACTTGTATTTGAAAATTTAAATTTCAAATCTGATAATTGGGGGAAGATGTTCTACTATTTAGATTCTTCAAAATGTTTTCCAAAATAAATAAAAATATTAGATTACACGTGTGCTTTTGAGTCAAGTGTATTTTGACTTCCTATGGACGCTATTATTGATGACAATATGTACTTTTTTTAAAATAAAGTTTTAGCAAAAAGTAAAAGTTGTCTACAGCGAAGCGCATGAGTTCATTGGCTGACGTCACAAGAATTAAGCAAGAACGTAACATTTTTCCCTCACAAGGGGAGGGCACGACTAAGGAAATTTATTTCGGGATGAGACTTTGTGCAATAGTAGTATTCTTCTTAGGGTGTTCAACCCTCAATGTAATTCTGCCGAATGGGCAGTCAATTCAGAGAAAATAGTCTTCGAAATTCATGCTTAACTTTTTTATATAATTAAGTTAGTGGCGTGGTCGGTATAGTACCTGTTTACCACGCTTCGGCGGCCTCGATTCGAGTCACGCGATCGGTTTTTTTGGTTTAAATTCATTCAAATATTTTTACAATTAAATAAATTTATTTAAAAAAAACATTAAATATTTTATAATTATAACATAATAAATTAATAATATATAACATATATATTATTTTTGTTATGTTAATTAAAGTAATTTTTATAAATAATTATTTAAATATATTTTATGTACTATTATAATATTTTATTTAGAGTGTGTTGTATTTCATACTATAAAAATATTTATTAATAATTTTTAAATAAAATATTATTTAATATTTTTGTAATAAATATAATTTATTAATAATGATATTTATTAAATATAAATATTTATTTAATTACAGTAATTATTTTACTTTTTAAAATACAAACTAATTATCTAAAATATTATTTAAAAAATCTGTTTTTATTCATTAATTTAATTGTAAAAATAATTGAATGAATTTAAAAATTAACCCCCCCCCCCACAAAAAAACGATCGCGCGACTCGAACCGAGGCCGACAGCGTCGTAAACAGGTACTCTACCAACCATGCCACTGAGTCGCCAGAAAGTAACCAAAACTTAATTATATAAAAGCTAAGCATGAATTTCGAAGGTTATTTTTTTCGAATTGACTGCTCATTTGGAGGAATTATATTCAGGGTTGAACACCCTAAAAGAGTACTACTATTGCACAAAATCTCGTCCCCAAATGAATTTCCTTAGTCGTGTCCTTTCCTAATCAGTCGGAAAATCACAGTTACTAAAAAATTTGGCTCAGTTGCTATTTTGAGGTGTTTATATTTATCTTAATTTGGGTTGCTAATTTTTTCTGGGTCCTTTTTCAATTAATATTTTTTAATTTTTTTTTTATGAATTTGTTACGTTACTACAATGAATATGTCTTAATGAATCTTCAAGCACTCATTAAAGCTATTTTAGAAGGTTTTTTACAAGCATAATTTATTTGATTCTTTCTGTCATTTTTAAACAAAAGAAAAGACTAGAAGGTTTATAGTATAAAATGAATGCGTCGTCACTTCTATAAGATATTTTATGTTCTAATTCAGCGGCTCTTAAACTGTAGCCCGTGGCCCCTGAGGGCCCCCAGCACTTCTCTAGAGGGTCTGTAGAGTCTTTCATGCCACGTTAAGATTTATCTCTTTTACAAACTCTGAAAGTCCCTCATGGAAAAATTGAAAAATGTGCCATCTTAGATTAGATTACAAAATTACTCCCCAATAAAAGAACTCAACTAAAATACACTGGCGTAATTAGTCCTGAGTGAGGCCAGTATCAAAGTTTCTTGGGGAACCTTCCTAGAGCCCCCTTAATTTTGCGAAGGAAGGGTGTTCAAAATCTTGGGGGTCCGTGATATCAGGCTGATGCATAAAGGGGCGGGGGGGGGGATCACAAAGGTCGAAAGTTTAAAAACCGCTATTTTAGTTGTTTTAGAATTATTGCTCATCGTATTAACACTAGTAGTAATATTAAGGTACTATAGGTTGCAATAATAAAATTACTAATAAAAAAATTTATTGTACATTCCACTGTTTAAGTCTTTATAACAACACCTTTTTGTCATATATCCTAAATATACACTTTCGCACATTTTAAACTATTTTCTAGGACGTAGTTAACTGAAGTTAACTGATAATTACTCATTGCAAACAAAATAGACACTAATACCTTTTAAATATTATGTGTTACATTACTCTGTTTTTCCGCACAAATGAAATCATGGCTACTTTACTTGTATTAAATATTTATGGAATGAATAAAGTGTTAATTTAGGTAATAAAAATCAGGAAAAGGGAATCAACAAAGCCGTAATTACCACAAAACTTATTTTATTTTGTTAAATATAAAACTTTTTTGCTTGGTTTTGATTATTCTTTCCAGTCAATTTTTGGTGGATAATTTAAAAGCTGACGTATGTTTTATTTTAAGATTTTTAATATATTAATGCCAAGAAAAATATACATGTAATTTATTTCCCTGTTTCTTGAAGAAGAAAAATATTGTTCAGTACTAAATACAGTGAAAATCGTTTTACACGAAACTGAGCGGACAGAAATATTTTTCCGCTTTAAAAGAATTTCGTGTTAAGGGATACTGCAAAAAAAAAAAAAAAAACATATATTTAAACAAATTGAGTTTATTAGAGTGCATTTTATTTACATAGATATATATATTTGCATGTATTTAAGAAAAAATAATGAGACAAAAGCCTTCACAATAGCTTAATGAAATTTAATACAAAATTTTCCATTGGGGCATTCTGAGATATCACTTGTTTGAAACAAACAAGTAAAGCCGTCTCAAAGACCTCGTGCTCGAACGATCTCATCCATTTTCGTTTACTCCGTTCATACATTTCCGTAATTTGCTCTATATTTTTTTGATTACTGTTAATAATGTAGAGTTTGTGTGCAATACCAAAATCTTTACAGATTTCCGTTTACATCTTCTGTTTTTGATCAACAGCAGGTGAAAACGGAAGAAGCCTAAGAAGCTTCATCTGCATTTTAAGCGAGATAGCAGTTTGCTTTTCCCCTGAGCTCTTTGCCATTGTGCTTGTAAGAAAAATTCTTCTAATATATGTATACATATATATATATATATATATATATATATATATATATATTATATATATATAATATATATATATATATTTATATATATAATAAAAAACCTCGAACCAAAAACTCACTGATTTTTACTCATGCTACGATGTACTCGTCACCGAATTCCAAAGCCGATATTTCAAAGCAAATCTAGCAACTTTTCTGCGAAATATGTGAAACCACCTGTCTTTCCTTTTACTCCCCGTGATTGGCTGATGTTTTCCGTATTTTGTTCATTCACAGGGAAAAAAATATTTTCGTGTTAAGAGAAATACAGCGTGAAAATACATAGTAATTTGTCAGGACCGTAGTATCATTTCGTGTAAACCGATTTTTCGGCTAAAAGGTATTATATTGTAGTATACACATTAAAGCGGTAAGATAAGAGATTCTACAGAGACTGCATAAAAAATTTTAACAGAAATAAATTTATCATTATTTTACACTTGCATAAACTCATTTTATCACAATTCATGTGATGCGCTTTCAACAACAGTAATTCCAACAAGTTTTGAAACAGGGCTTTAAACGACCTGTATCGCATTGAATAACAAATTTTGATTAACATTTATTAAACATTTTAGGTAAAAAATTATTAATCAAACTAATGAAAAATCATTTTTTGGCTTAACAACAGATTTAAGAACTGAAATTCAAAAAATTTCTTCTAAATAAAAAGAAATTATTATTATTGTCTTACACAGGAGTGTTATTTTTTCATGCTTTCGTAGTCTTTTATGGTGCTCAATTCAAAATGGAATTAAAGTTTTAGTTTAGTGAATACAGAAAAATTGATAGAAAAAAGGCGTATAAAAATATTTTTCTTAATAATATATAGTCATCACACACAAATGTTAGAAATAATGTTTAAGTAGCTTAGAAAAAATGTCAACATATGACCTTTTGTGAGAGCTTTTTTATTTAATATATTTCTAATTCTTTTTAAACTGGCGACTTCTCAATTTAATATTTTTGAATGTTACTATAGTACGAATTTCTCAATTATTTCTTTGTATGTTGTTGCCAAAAAAAAAATAGTCCGTTAGACGCTTTGTTTACTTTTGTCAGTTTCTCTGCAATTCAAACAAAACTTTAACCAAAAAGTACACAAATACCGCCGTCTTGCTCTGTGTTAATGCTTCTTCCTTTCTCAGTGGCTTGAAAGCCCAGGGTGGGCCTTGGCCTTCTCAAGAAGCCTTTTCCAGGCCAGCTTTCTTCCCCTGCTAGTGTTCTCAAATTTTTAGTTCTCAAAACTAGATCTTTTTCTAGGCCATCAATCCGTCTTAGATTTGGCTTGCCTTTTCTCCTTGTGGCAATTGGCTGGGCATTAAAGACTTTTTTAGTGGAGCGGTCTTCATCCATTCTGACAACGTGACCTGCCCCTTTAATTCGTTGTATTTTGATGAAGTTAACGATTTCAGATTCTTTATATGAATGATAGAGCTCGAAATTTGATCTTCTTTCCAAGTTCCATTTTCTTGAATTCCTCCAAAAATAAATCTCGAAATCTTCCTTTCGTAGAGACTTATGTTCTCCTCTGTTCGAGACATGGACCAAGTTTCACTGATCCATGTAATACTGATCTTAACTCTTATACATACAGCCTTTGTTTTTCTTTTACTGTTAAAACTATTAGAGAAAAATTCGACATCTGAAATTTAAATTAGTTTTTCCGTTAATATATTTATTTATTGAATATCTTCATGCCATAAGTCTCTTGTATCAAAATTTAAATGATTTTTGAACTTGGTTGTAACATTTTAAAGCTGTCTTTAAAATTTTCACCAAATGTACGAGAGCCACAGAACTAAACGCGGAGCAAGTTGTCTATTTTGAGTTGAGAAAAGTGTCTCAATTTTCCTGTACATATGTAACATTGTAGCTCGCACATCTGCTTATAATACATAGCATTTTTAAAATTTCAAAATATTCTCGATAAATAACTATTTTTTTATTTTAACATGTGAAAGGATAGTATATTTACATCATAGGTTCTCAACGTGGGTGATAACGCCCCCTTGTAGGTGTTTGAGGCTTTCAGGGAGGCAGTAAAATATCAGAGAAAATTAGGGGGCGTTAAGATGGCACGGAGGGGCTTGGGTAGATTTACCAAATATAGTCTAAAAAAACCTCGTTGATTATGTTCTAACAAAAGTAAACTTTAATACTGTTTACTATGTTGATTGTATGTATTTGAATCATTTCTATATCATATGTACGAAAATTCACATATTTCGTTAGTTCGGGAAGTGGATGAAAAACATGAAGATTACATTACATTCAGACCTACATTAAATTCAATGAATTAGTGCGTTTTAATTTCTGTAGTGCACGTGTTGTCTTTGTCTGTGAACAATAGGAAACATGTTTCGTCCACTGCATTTCATTACGTATATTATCCAAGAAACATACTTAAATTTGCTAGCCAGGAATTAACGTGATTCTTTAAAGGCTGTAACTGTCAATTTATATTTATTTTGAAAGCAATAGTTTATTATGAATTATACTTCGTATCATCAAAATATCTGCCTATCTTTGTAACAGGTAGCTAAAACTTTTATTCCACTCTTTTAAATGAAGAAGAAATTCAGTAGCGTTTCAAGTCCAGCAATATCCCATCTATGACTAAAATATAAAATGTTACACATTTAAATATATTTGGGGCAATGGCTATTTCAGATTCGCAAGTAAAAAATTTGGGGCTTTAGAAAAAAAATTAAATTAAAAAATATATTCTATTAACAATAGGATATTTTTTAAAACTTAACACTTATTTCCCCCATGTATTATGTGCACTCTTATTTCTCTAGAGTGGGAGGCAGTGGCGGATTAAGCGGGTATCGGACCTGGCGGCCGCCAGGGGCCCCAGCGCTGGTAGGGGCCCAAAGCTTGATGAGTGCAAAGGCCAGCGACAAACCAACCACGCCACCTTGGAACAAGAAATGAAAAAAAAAACAAAGATACAATGAAGACCCCGCTAGAAATTTATCGAGATGTAAAAAAAAATCCTAATGTAGAAAAACTTTTGAAAATATTTTTAACAATACAGATATCGAATGCATCAGGTGAATGATCTTTTTTGTTTTAAAACGTGTTAAAAATAATTTAAGAAGTACTATGGGAGAAAAGAGAAATTGAATAACATGGCCATATTATATACAGAATAAAATGTTTTGGACAAAATAGATATGGTGAAAATAATTGAGATGAATTTGCCATAGGATGCCGGCTGGGTGGCATGGTTGGTTTGTCACTGGCCTTCTGCACCCAAGGTTGCGGGATCGACCCCGGCCCAAGTCGGTGGATTTTTGTGATGCAGAAAATCGACAGCGACTATGTCGTATGATTATCCGGCATGTAAAAAATCCCTAGAGTGTCTGTTTGACTTGGGCACTCTCGGCAAAATTAAATCCTGGCACAAGTTCGCATCGTCAGAGCTCAGGTGCCTCCCTTTGTGGAGGAAACTGGGCGTCAAAATTACCTGCGGCGATTGGTATCCGCCTATACAGCACCGCACTAAAGAGTGATACCAGCTCTTGGGGATGTACTAGGTCTGCCAATGGTAAAAATACCAATCCGCAGCCCATTGGATAAAAAAAAAATTTTAAAAATTGCCATAGAGTATTCAAACTGTATAGCAAAACTGTAAGCTCTTATGTAAGGTTTTCAATTTTTTTTATGTGTGGTTCAGATTTTTCCTTTAGCCGATGAGTTTTATTATAGCAATACATTTTATTTTGAGAATTTAAAGTAAGCGACTCTTTTCACTATTTTAGTTTTTCGACTCTTAAGCCCATGGGCCTCAAACCTTTTGCCTCCAGGGGCCTCCAACTACCTTAATCCTCCTCTGGTGGGAGGAGGCGGTGTCGAAATATTTACTAGAAAAGGGGGCGTTAGTTCAAAAAAGGTTGGGAACCTATGATTTATATGATGGTGTAAGAGCTAAAATGCGAAACACAAAACGGATCAATTCAGGAGTATGATAAAATATGGTTCTTTCAATAGGATAACGAAATCAGTATATCATATTCATTTTGGAGCACTTTTATATCCTGAAAAATATTTCAAATTCAAGTCCTATTCTTTAACATTGCGCGAAGACAGTCTATATACAATCGTGTACGAAATTAAAAGAATTTGCTCATTATGTCGAATTTCCGAAAAACTTATGGACAAACTTTAATGAACTGTTTGCTATGAATATACAAAACAGAAAAAGAATGGATCATTCAAAAGACATTTTTGTACGCATGATTATTAGTTAAACTCATTGTGCAAAGACGTTGACAATCAACGTTGTGATATCGAACTGAAAATGGGAATATGGTTCCCTCTCACAGCCATATAGGTTTCATATGGGCTTGCGATACCGGGATACCGAATATCGGCATTTTGGCGTTTGTATAATTTTGTAATACCGGTATTCACAAGTTTAAATACCATTCTTTTGGTACTTACTAGAATTTTTAAAATTGTCTCCACTACATGTTCAGGGATCTACAACATAGCAAAATAGTGAACGGTTTTTTTTTTCGTCTCCCCAACGGGCGAAATTATTTAGACTGTGAATACAAAGTTGTCTCGTATAATCAAGAGAAGTGATTAAATATGGGAATTATCCAAGGAGTGGATCAAAACTATCCTATTGCAGCTCAGAGCAATACTACATATGCACAGAATCTGTAGTCTGACATTCGTATCTGTGAAAACAAGTTATGTAGTTGTGAAGAAAGTGTGTAATATTTGATATTTTTTCAATTTGGTGAGTTTGTTATTCACATTGTATTTGCATATGATACTTTCGGTTCAAAATACTTTTCAGATTTATTGTATATTTATTCATATAAGCCCATAATAATGAATTATCATAACTTTAAAGCACATAAAAAATCAATTGATAATGCTTCGGCTTGGTTTCATTATTTATACAGTGAAAACCACGGACCACAGACTGAATAGTGATATTTACACTTTTTTTGCGATTTAAATAAATAAGACTTTCCTTTACTATTTTTTATGATTCTTTACATACTGTTGTAATTTATAATATACTCTATTCTACTTATTTATTTATTATAACTAATTACTTATTGTAATTTATTATTTTTTGTGATATTCACTCTCTAATAAAACTTGCAAATAAAACAAAGAAACACCTGTGTTTTCTTTCTTTTTCTAAAATTTCTACTACCAGTATTAAGACCTAAAAAATACCAAATATCGGTATTGAACTCTTAGTCCGATATTGCAATCCCTAGTTTCATAGCGTAATGGCGTATTGAATAAAAAGCATTTGACGAGTCCCTGTGCTTTATATATTTTTTATAAATTCTGGGACTTCAAAAGTTCTGAGGATTCTTTTAGTTCAACGAATTTAAACGATTCATGTACTGTTTCCCCGGTTTCTTCTTTAATAAAGCTAGCAAGTCAAAATTTTGTAACATTTTTAAACATTATTGATCATAAACAATGTTCAACAGAAAAATCAAATTCATCTTTACTAGACAATCCCTTAACCCTTTCGCGACAAGTTTTTTTCCCCTACAATAAAACAATTTTGGTAGCATAAACTATGAGTAGGGCACACTAGAAGGCTAAAACTAAGATGTTATATTTTTAGGAAAATTTTAAACACTGATTTAGGACCGGGACATATATGTCCCATCTGTCCTGACCGCTGGGACATATGTGTCCCAGTAATCTTCAATGAGTAATTTTGTAAAAAAACCCAATGATTTTCTAGTCATAAAAATTCAATTATGTGAATGGTATAGTTTGAAACAATCATTGCACAATGGGTCATTACACATGTTTGAGTTCACAGTACGCAATCCATGTGAGTTGACCACTGCTCTCATCAATAGGCGAAAAAATAATTTGTTCCACCACTTGCAAGGTTTTCGATCTAATCTATAGACATTTGCCATTTGGTCTGCAAGGTCTTCACCTCTCAGGATACTGTTGTAGAATTCGATTGCCACAGAGCACTCAAATTCTTCTTTGCTTCCGTCTTTCATGGTGCGATTTACTTTTGCGTATTTAGCTTCGTGGCCATTATTTAGCATCATGATCACATAGGACTGTTCGGACAATGTCTTCCCACTATCCAAGACGAGAGGGAAACATATGTCCCGATAATAAAAAGGTAAGAAAAACTTTGCCACTTACCAGTTTATTAGAGGTATTCTGCTTCGTGAGTAAATTATCTGGCCTTAGATTTATGGATCAACAAAATTTAATCGAAAATAGGCGGTATTTTCCAAAACTATACTATTTACGTTTGTACAGTATGGAATGAGCTGCTACAACACTTCAAAAACGCGGGAATTGCATTATGTACGGTAGTGCCATCTATGTCCGTGAGTGAAAATACCTTCAAAAATATTGTCAGGACTGGTGGGAAAGTCTCCAATTAGACAGAGAAGCGTTTCTGTCCCAAAAGAATTTTTTTAAATTTGCTTATGACGTATGTGTCCCGCTAGGTGCGAAAGGATTAAGACATCTGGTTCTCAACGGAGAGTGGCAGCTTAATTATAAGCTTTGAAATATTATTATAATAAAACTACCAGAATCCCTCTTACAACTTCCATAAACATAATCTTTTTTATTTCAATTATTTTTGCTTGCTCTCCTCTTCTCTCGTTCACTCGCTGAAGTTGAGTGAAAGTGGAAATGATATAGTAGTATTTAAAGAAAGAAAATAAAATTACTGGAAAAAATGTGCATGAGATTTTTACTTAAAAAAACAAGACGCACCCCTAACAAGTTTTCAATTCGAAACTAAGCAACACGAGTATGATTTCCGACTAACGCCGAGAAAAACCGACTAGCGTAAGGGACCGGAACCTGACGCTTCATTTAAATTCACTCCTCAGTAAAACGCACCTAAAGAAGTTGTCATTTCAAAAATATTGCATATATCTTTGAACGAACTATTCTTAAATTTTATGTCCGAGTAAATTGTTACAACATACTGTGACGATTCCCACCCCACAGCTGTGAGTATGGTCATCACACGTGCACTGACAGCTGGACCCTTAAAAATATTGCACGGCTTGTCTTGGATCGCCCTGGCAACCTTTGACACCACAAGGAATCCCTCTCCACCCACGACCGGATGTAACTGGAATATGAAGATACTAACTCTGTCACCCCCGAAGCCAAGAGAGGGAAGGATAGATGGTCTGAAGGCTTCGCTGAGAACTGACGCCAAAAAAACTCCTCCCACACAAAGTAACAGAATTTGGAACTCTAATATAATCTAATTACTAAGTTAATAACTTCAATGAAAATTTGTAAATAATAACTGTGATATAATTAAACTTAACATTTAAATTAACCAATATCACGCCACCTTTATTTGTCTCAAACGTTACAGTACATAAAAGTAAAAATTTGAGCATTATCTAGCACAGATTTCTAACATTATTTAATAAAAAACGAGCAAAATTGTTGCAGTATGTGATTATAAACATTACAATCAGTGGCACACACAAGGGGAGGGGGTCTCCGGAGCTGCCCCTCCTCCCTCAAAGCCCTTGATTTTTTTCGATTGATTATAATCCCATGTAAATAGTACGTAAAATATAATTAGGTGTTTGTTATTAATAATTAATTTTATTTATTAATGCTAACTATTTATTCAATTATTAATTTTTTTCCTGTTTTTTGTTCCCAAAATCGACAAAGTCAAAAGAATATGTTGAGTGGCGTATTGGAACATGACACGAGAGTGTTGGACTTCCGACTCTGAACATCCCCTGAAAAATTCCTGGTTGCACCACTGATTACAATTATATATTTAGAATAGCATGCCACACTGGGTATTAGATAAGTAGTCTTTACTGAACATTAAACCCTTTTTTTTTTAAAAAAAAAAACCCAGTGAAGTTAATGCACTGATTGCACTTTAAAAGAAATGGCGTTGTTTTCAAAGAAGTTATGTGGTAATATTTAATATCTTAAAATTATTACGATGCTAATGGGGTTACAGCTGCGAATTCTTTCATTTGTGATTTTAAAAACTGATAAAATTATAGAGTATTCATTGAGTAGTACATGTTAAAATAAAAAAGCAATTCCTAAATTTTAATTTATATGATTGTAATAAACACACTGATTTAATTTTAGGGACGATAATTGCTACTTGATCATTGAAAATGTATAAAAATTCGATAATTTTTCTGTCCGTTATTTTAATTTAAAAATTTTATTCCATTTCTATGAGTACAACTACAGCTATATAACATTTTATATTACTTGTAAGACACAATGCGGTGCATTTTTTAAAAGGATTTTCTTATTGAAAGTTAAAGTTATTTTTAAAGAAAGAAAAACTGAAAAAAGTGTAGTATATTTATTTGAGATAAAAAGAACTTCTATTCTAATTGGTTTTGAGATAACGTTTACAAACTTTGTGTCCATTGAGTTTTATGTTTTCACTCTGATTAAAAATAAATACTTCCTCCCCCTCCCCCCTTTTTTGTGATGTAAAAAAGGGAAAGGAAATTAGGAATTATTTATTTTAAGTTCACTTTTTCAAGTAATTATTTTATTGTTCGATTTTGAATAGAATATTTTCAATCGTAGTAAAAGAAAGTAATCCTATTTTTGAAAATGTATTATCATTATTATTTATTTATCTTTCAGATATCAAAGTTAGCTATAAAATTGCATTATTTCATTTGAATAATTATTTCTTTTTAACACGCTTTTATAAGTTTCATTTGTATGTAACGGAATCTTTGAACTCGATTTTTACCCACTTTACAAGGTCAAATTAATTCGAAATTTTGCACACTTGTCAAGGACCGATGACAATACAATAATTTCATAATTCTGTTCCATTGTCCTGATCAGGACATCAGGAATAAGGATTTCCAGATTTGGCATTTTCATATTGAGCTATTGACCAGGGTGTGTAAAAGGTCTGATAAACCAGAATTTACTAGACAGACTGCTCAGAGACAATTAATGGCATTTCACATTCAGCACTAAAAAATTTTCTGATGGCAGCATGGGTGTTGGTGGTATTTCTGGAAGCGGCGTGCACACTGAGACACCTGATGATACATTTGACATCAAAATTAGGAATATTAACTACTGTTCTGTTTTTTGGTCTGAACTTATTGCAATTTATTGACACTGCTTCTGACCTTGTCTTCAGGGACATTTGGATTTCTTTTCAGCTTCTTTCTCGTTGGACAATTGTTGGGGAAGCCTAAAGTTCTGGATATTTAGGGCAAGCCTAAATATTCTGGATATTGGGGTTCGACTTTCTTCTAGGCACTCTATATACTTTCAGTGGATCCCTTCCCATATCGAATTGAATGGTAACGAGATAGCCAATAGTTTGGTCATGTCTGCCACTGCTGAAACGATACAGGGTGACACTTGTCTAACTTTTGCCGAACTCTTCTCTGTTAAAAGGATAGAATTAAATATACTTTGGAGAATACCCCCTGCTCACCCTTGATATATATTTTTTTTTGGGGGGGGGACCTCGTTGGTGTCATCAACTTAATATTCCAAGGGATCAGCAGACGGCTCTATCGCACATTTTTAGTAACCACATCAAATCTCTTAATTTTCAGCAGGGCTGGAAAGTCTTTCCAGAGTGTCATTGGTTCGAGGCTCATCAGGCCTCCCCCAGTCATATTCTTAATTGCTTGAATTTGACTATTAACGAGGTTTTAGGAAATTTCTTAATACACATATATTCTAAGAGTACTGGGATTTTTAAAGCATACTTATAATACATTTTATTTTCAGAGAAAATTTAGAAATTTTTCTTCTAATATTTATTATGACTTAATTTTCCTATATTTTACTATTATCAGCTCCTCATGTTTTTCAAACTTTTGATTTTCGATAAACGAATATTTCCGCCTTTTTTTGTTAAAAACAACATGTGTTTAGTTACCTTAGATATTTGATAATGTATGGGAAAAAATCAATGTGAATCTCCTTTTCAGAATACTTTAGATGTTGAAATGTCTTATGCAGTGGATGAATTTTATACTTTCTTATAAATCATTCGGTAGTTATGATGATGTAATTGTAATATAATCGTTTAAGCAAATCGTTTCTTATTACTGTCTAACTTCTAAATATACCTGTAACTGATTTGCTTAATAGAATTTAAGAAAAATAATAATTCCATTGTTCAAGTTTCGTTTTGAAGTTTTCAGCTATATGATTATTTGATCAGCCTCTTATTGGAATAATATAATTATAATAAAAAGTTCATAGAATATTAAGAACAGTAATTAATAAGAACCCCATTTATAGTATAATTTTTATTTTTCCTAACTATCCTTTTTTACCAGATATTTTGTGAACGTATCGTAAATTTACTCTTGTAGAAAGTAAACTATATATTGAAATAAATTCGTAGAGAGAAAATTATTGATTCGAAAGGAATATCCATTGGAATATTCAATCCAGAAAGGAAAATCCATTGATCTAGTAAGAAATCACGAAATTTCGTGCAAATTGAAAATTTTAATTTATTCAGTAATACGCGATAGGTGAGACAGAGCCAGGTATGTCTTAAGGCGTGGGCCAACTGTGGCCGGGCCCAGGGCCTCGGCTGCAATGGGGGACTCGTCTCGTTCTCGACTCAGCCTTAATAATAACATAAGCCGAATAACTTCAACGGTCAAATGTTATTTTCGGTTGTATTTTCCAAACAAATTCAAATTTCGGACGATAAGTTAACTGGCTGCATGTATAATGACCGTGGTCCATATATAGGCCTAGGCCTACGACCATACACCATCATTACTCATTTAGTCTAACGGCGGCACTCTACCGAGCCAGTTTGTGCGATTGTAAATCATACACATTTTTTTTGTTTTGGGTTTGTACGAGTATTTAACAAGGAATGGCGTTGAATGGGCGTTGTAATGTCAGCACCCGGACTGTGATACATTCCTCAGTCCCATATCCTGGTTGACTTTGATGTTGGGCATGGCGATGGTGGGGTTTTTCATTCTGCTTAAAAGGAATCGTGGCTATTGGCTGAGACGAGGGCATCCGAAAGGCGTGGCTATGATACTTCATCTGAGTGCAGTAAAGATGTATTTTTTGCATGAGTGAGAGCTTAGAGCTTGCTCTCTGATTGGGCGGTGGTAAACAAGGAATGCTATGCACTGTCTACTTTTATAGTCACAGGTGGGGACTACATTTATGTAGGAGCCCATGCCTACTTTGCATAGGGGACCAGGGCCTCAAGAAGTCTTAAGATGGCCCTGGACTGAGCGATAATCGCGTAAGTTGGGGTATAATTTCACATATAAATACGTATAAATTATTTTTAGATCGGGCTGAAGACGAAAAAAAATAATAATTTAGGAAAAAAAGATGTTCACAATAAAATCTCAGATAATGCAAATACAAAATGGCAAACCGAAGTCATTTTGATGTGGAAGGTTTAATTAAATCTTTACAAAGTAAACTTCCGTTTCTAAGATTTTTTTTTCTTCTGAAAAATTTCCTCGTAACATGCTAATAATTTTTTTGTATTTCTTGTTTTGTTGAAAAAATACTTTCTTCTTTAGAGTTCGTAACCATTTTTCAATTACACTGGGGCCTTCTGCAAATTCCCAACCGTCATACGATTTTCTGATTGAACTGGGTCTAAAGACTAATTCTTCAGCGTCTTGATCTTGCTCATACATTACTATTAGCTCATCAATTCTCAGCTCCTGAAGGGGGGGGGGGGAATTAACGAGATTTGAAAATCGCGTAACCCCGGATTCGCGTAAGTCGGGGGAAGAGTAAGTCGAGGTACTACTGTATTTAAAAAATGCGCCAAAAAACTAGTACTTCCTAATTTATAATATTTGCTTCTTAAAATATTCGGGCCATTGAACTGATGGAATCCAATGTTATTTTTCATCTTTATCCTTTAAAATATATACTTAGTAATCTTTTTTTTTATTTACTTATTTGCAGTTATAGTTAATTAACTTGAAATGTCATAAGATTTACATCTCTTAAAGACTAATGTGGAAAAAATAATAATTAAAAAATAAATAATGTGCTATTCAATTCGGATGTATCAAATAAACTATTTTATATTTTGCAGTGCAATGAGAATGTAATAATCATTACTACTATTTATTTCAAGATCATTATTATTTTATCTTCTTTGATATAATACTCAAAATTTCTCTATCAGAAGAAAGGATTAATAAAACACGCAGAATTTTGAATAAATTTAAATAACAAAAAAAAATTAAAGTATGTGAAATAAATGCGAAAAAATGGCTTATGAAATGCAGGTATAAATAAGACGCCAACCGCATCATTATGCTGGAAATGAAACAAACTACAGGATAATTTTTCTTCTTTTTTTGGATGCCAAATTAAAATGCCACTTTTTATAGCTTTTGAGACACGTGCAAAACAACTTCTATTTAATGATTACAGTAACAACCTGCAGCAATTTTCCCCCCTGATCTGTTAAAAATTACTTAAAGCATGCATGAGACTCTGTGACATCTCAGACAGGCGGGTACTTTTTTTTGTTTTAATAGTCTAGACTAAATATGTTTCGGCATGTAAGGGCAATAGTATCCATAAGATTAAAGTCTGAAAGCTCTGCATGTGCTAAAAATCCCACATTCTTGTTGCTGTTAATTGTCTGACATCGTTTATATATATATATATATATATATATATATATAAATGCAATATACGGAGTCCAAAATACAAATTGTTTAGCCATACAATTATCTCAAGTGAAATACAATTTTAAAATCTCTGAACCTAAAACTCTCCAGCCGTTTTAAATACCCTTTTATAAGCTTCACTTGTATGAAACGGAATCTTTGATTTCAATTTTTACCCCCTTTAAAGGGTCAGAGTAATTCGAAATTTTGCTCACTTGTCCAGGACCGATGACAATACAATAATTTCATTACTTTGTTCCATTGTCCTGATCAGGATCATCAAGATTAACAATTTCCCTTTTTCAGAACCCATCTCACATCTGACGACTAATTTCTTATTCCGTTTCCAGATTTGGCGACTAACAGATTAAGCGACAACTTAGTTCGATAAACTGTAAAAGAGTGTTTTTTAGTTTTTTAAACTATAGCTTATTTACTAAAATTTTACCCTCACAACATTTTTAGCTTATATCAACAAATTCTGTATAATCCTACTGGGGGGGGGGGGGCACGGAACAACTGTTCCTACTCTTTACTCAAATTATAAAACTGTACTTTATTTTTATTTATTTTCGGATATATAGCAACAAAGGCTATTACCCCCTAAAAGACTAAAGAAATATTTGCAATTTAGTAGATATCAAAATATTTCATCTTCTGAGCGAAAAATCTAAATGTTGATCTATTTGACACAGCTTTCTCCAATAACTCTTTGAAGGTGATATTGCAGTGAGGATCAATTTAGAGAAAAACTTTAGATGATTAAAGTACTTTTGTTTACTTAATTTGAAATTTTTACAAATTAAAATCAATCAAATCAAGTTATTTAATTTACTTTTTTATCTACACAGGTAAATCCGTGACAAGCTTTTATATCATATAAATTGTGTAATGTCGTTATAGCCTTGAGTACCACTTTGTTCCCTAGGTCTTAGCCTAAAAACTTTACAAAGATTAGGCATTAGTCAATATGTATTTTTGTAATACGAATATAATTATATATTAATTGTTTAATTGTCATATGCCATTGGAAAACATTTTGACAACTTTGATAGCGAAATATCTTCCATTTCTTTAGCCTTAGACAAGATAGAGCAGTGTAAAAAGGAAGATATCTTCTTTTTTTATTCCAAGACTGCAATTACGACCTTAACATTTACCAATCACTGTAAATACGAGATTTTCTAGAATTCGCATGGAAAATATTCATAGATTGTTTAATATAAAGAGCTGCATTGCAGTGGATCCCAAGTCATTGCAGGGTACATGGAAGTGAAAGGGCTGATATGTGTTGGCCAAGAGTGAATCCCATATGATGCAATCAGATCCTCCTTGATTTCTGTGGCATATAAAGCGTTATATTTCCTGCTCTATTAGATCAAAGGCCTTATCACACGAAACGTATTTAAAGCAATTTTCCTTGAAAGCACCATTCCAACCAATTTCTACCAAGTTACCATAGCAACGGCTCCGAACAACTTTTTCCCAGTGAGCTGAAAAAGTTGCTCCAAATAAAAATTCCCTCAAATTCCAGCTAATGTTATTCTTCGGTTCCCTACGTCAAAAACAAGATGGCGGTAAAAATGGCAGCTTCGGCTTCGTCAAATGCATCAGAAATAGAATATAATATTTTAAACAGAATGATGCTCCATTTCTGCTTACGACTGTCAACAAAAGCGTGAGCGGAATAAAAGAAATAGTATTAAATGTTCGTTTTCCGAAGCAGAAATGTCGGCGAGTAATTTTTCAAAGTGAAGATAGGGCGCGGCCGACGTCAGAGAGTATCGTTTTATTTATGGCAACTCTTTACTCTCACAGCTTCTTGAAAAATTGTCCTAAACGGTTGTTCCAAATATGCGTGTGTGATAAGCATAAAAGCCTGTCCCAGCCTGTATGCAGAGAAGGCATCTGGAAATAAATAAATCTCTCTTTTGAATAAGTCGACAAGAATTTCTAGTTCCTTGCCTAGAGCAGTTAACCGTAGTCTTTGTTAGACTTGCTACTGGTCATGACTATTTGCAGAGTTACCTATGTAAAATGACAACTATCGATTCATATTCCTCCCCACTTTGGGACCTTTGCGTACCCAAGACTGAGGATCACCTCAACATATACCCTACTGTTCTAAATTGTTTTTTTTTCTTCTTTGAGTATTATTGAATATGCCTTTGATGATTCCTTTTGTCGTTCTTCACTGTAATATGTTGCTCGTATATTTGTGACCGAAAAATTAGTATACTATAGGATAACTAACAATAATAATAATACGCAAGAAGAGTTTCATCTGGCTACTGGACACGACTGTCTTTTCAAACATCTTCGTCGAATTCATGTTGTACAGGTCCCTTTCTGCACGCTCTGTGATATTGGGAGGACATGGATGCTGTCCACATTTGTCGCTGCCCAACACTAAAGGGCTCTTCTTTGAGAGATCTTTATTGGCAAGTTAGGGACCTATTAAGTTCATAGACTTTTCTCGCCACGTTTTTTCCTCCTGTTTTGTCTGTTTTTGTTTTTGTTCTCCCCTTGAGGTGTAGCTGCCTTTTGTAACCGTGGCCATTGGAAATAAAAAGAAATTAATACGCAAGAGACTTACATTCGTCAACAAGGTCTTGGAGAATTCTTTCAAGTCTCTGGCTTGCCTCATGGTTAGATGACAAAGTTAACACCTGAACTGAAGTACTCTATTCTCAACATCCACGTTAAGGTGAGGATTTAGAGCTAGATAAATTCAGCTTTCCTCAGCCGATCTATACATGCCAAGTATTTAGGGAATGAGAACATGTGACTATACGGGCCTAATATCATGATCTACCCTGTGGCCAGAATGATTAGTCCCTTTTAATGCATATTGGCACAACCTAAATCTGATTAAAAAGTATTGGAGATCACCCAAAATATCTGACACTAGAGAGCCTGCCAAAAAAAAAAAAAAAAAAATCTCCCAATAAATAAGTTAAATATTTATATTTGTTTATGTAAAACGGCTAACAAGCAATTCCGATTTATCCAATATTTACATTATTAATATTAATGTAGTCGCGAACCCCATACTACAAAATCTCTATATTGCGAATTTTTTTATAAAGCGAACTTTTTCCTGGAACTAAGAACATTTCATGATTTTCTTCGAAAAATAACCTCCCATTTTCTATATAAAGAACTTTTTCTCTTGTGAAGGGATTTTAAGACTACAGTAGAATGTCATTTATCCGAACATTTATTTTCCGGAGCGTCAAATATCCGGACCAAAGTCATGATACGTTTTCGAGCAGTGCAACGTTCGAATATTGCTGCGTGGGAGGCCAAAAGTGACAGGAGAAACTAAAGTAAGGGATATTTGGGAACTTCAGTTGAGTGTGATTTGATAAACATGCTAAATGATGACGAGATCGTGACTTCCGTGCAAGAAAAATCCGACCCTGTCGACGATGAAACGGATGAAGATGAGGGCAACAACGAAAGTAGCAAGGGTCCATCAAATGCTGATCCGTTTTCTGAGTTGGAGACAGCTATGGAGTGGTACGAACAACAATCAGAGTGCTGTTCCTACTCAACTACTGCTGCTCAAGAGAATCAGAGACCTTGCAGCGAAAAAACAAAGGTGTACAATGGTACAGAGAAAAATAAGTGATTAGTTTCCACAATAAAGGTAAAATTGCGACATTTTGCACCTATTTGGCTTTTTCTTAGAACGTTTCCCGCATGAGATGATTTTCAATATTCGTATAGTGTCCGGTTTCATATACTGCAGGGATCGTATTCGGTTTTCGGTTATCCGAACAATCGCGTATCCGAACAGTGTCCTGTCCCAATTGATTCGGATAAACGACGTTCTACTGTATTGCAAAGATGTGAGGGATATTATGAAACAAAGCATTTTTTCAAACAAAAAACTCAAATAAAATTAACAGAATTTATGAATAATTAAATTTAAGGACGCATGTAGTAATATATATATAAAATTTCTAGTTATAAAACAATGTTATGTTTAAAATTACTTGTATGCTTTAAATTAGAAAATGTCCTTAAAAATCATTAATTTTAATATATAAAATTATTAATTTGAAAATACAGTGTATTTCTCGACATTTTTTTCTTGTTTTCCTAGTAGCTTTTCTTTCTTTTTTTTATGGGTAAGATAAACAAAATAAATGGATATTAACTTACAAAAAGGTGTGAATAATTATATTTTTTAAAAATATATATAGTGTTCATGCATACATAGATAGCATGTTCATGCATACATAGATAAAAATACATAGCGTTGTTTTATGTGGTTTCTGAAGTACATTGAGAGATGAATCTCTATATGACGAATTTTCCATAGAGAAACTTCGTTAAATAGAGATCTGACTGAAAATCCTTTTTTTACAATATTGGTTCAAGCCATTTTATGTGTTTGATTTTTAAAAAGCGTAAAATACTTCACAACATTTTTATGCTATAATTTGTTCGTATTCTCATTTAGAAGCATTGTAGTTTTAGATTATGTTAAATTCATTGATATACACTTTATGTGATTTCCATTTCAAGTACGTCTTGTTATACACATGTTAAATTCTCTCTATTCATCCCTATTATTCAATAAAAGAATTAAATATTTCATCATTTGTTGCATGAAAAATAGTTTTTGTTAAATATTTCAGCACTAGAATCGAATATACAACAAGAAAAACCATTTTTTTTTAAAATTAATGTGTTAATTGAAAATTTTTTGAACCAATAAAAAGTTTCAATGGGTAATTATAAAACACAGCAGGAAACTTGATTTAAATTAACAAAAATAAGTTTTTTTAATGTTACGAATTTTAGCATTTCTTACTTTTCAACGCAAAAAGAATTCAAAAATTTTACAAACACATTTTGCTTGTTTCATTCTCATAAATGAAAATATATTTCTCTAAAAAAAATTCGTACTAATTTTTATTTACATGAAATGTCATTTCAATCAATAAAATTTCAATGATAGAAGTAGTTGATACCTAAAAATTGTTCCATCGATCGAAGAATACTAGATATTAAAACAGGAAAAAAAAAAAAATAGGAAAGAGAATTATTACAAAAGTTAAGTTCGGGTATCTTTTCCATTAATGACTTTTTGGTTTCTTTTTCGATTAATTTTTAATAACAGTACATTCGTGGATCAGAATTTTTTTTGTTTTTGGGGAATACACTTTTATCACTGGATTGGTTAAGAATGAACTCATAAATGTGTAAGTGTTTTTATATTATTTGCAGTCCAAATATTAAAGAAAGGAAAAACAAACTATGTTTATCAGCAGCTCGCGACGATCGACCTTGGGCCAACTTAACATGCTCTTCTGTATAGCTCGTAGCGACTATTTTCTATTAACAAAAATGAACTCTGTTCGTGTTTCGTTACTTAATTCTTCTTTTATTTTTTCTGTTTTGTTTTTATTATGTAATATTTTTTCCAGATGGTTTCTCATTTCATTTGATAAAAAAAAGTTCTGAAAATTTTTCTAATTATAGACGCATTTATTGCATTTGAGCAGGGTTTCCGAAACGCTCAAATCAACTAATATTTTAATTTTGATTAACTGGATTTAGACTTTATTTGATTGACTGAGATATGAAAGGCTTTAGTTATCTTCTTGGCGTCACTTTTATTTCCTTCTATTTCTGAAATTAGTTTTCAGTTCTCGAAAGGCTCTTTGGAAAAAATTTTAATATTTAAGAATTCGAGAATCCACGTCAACTGTCTTCGACTATCAGAAGAAACACATCAGTTAGTTAAGGTCACACAGGGGAAAATGTGTTTATTCTTTCTTCCAACTTCACATATCCTTACCAAAATTTTATTTTTATAAAATTCCAAAATCCTATTTCCATAAAAGTTGCATGTCATGTTTCTTTGAAGACATGTTGTCCACACACATAAATGAGATTACTACGATATTTTTTAGTAGAAATAAATAATTTTTAAAACACTAAAACTGGATTTCTTTTTCTTTTCCACGAACTTAAAATTATGAATGAAATGGAACTGCAAGTTTTGAAAACTAATTTCAAACACGATGGAATATTTTTTTCAAATATCCATGGAAATTTCGTGAAAGAACCAAACATCATCAACACTCTTTTCAAATTTCAACAAAATAAAAAGTGTGAAAACCTACATTCTTTTTTATCTATTTATTTTTGGAACAATCCTTTTTGATAACGGAAATTAGAAAATAAAATGTGTTTGTGAACATAGCAATAATACAGAATAATTTTTTGTCTATTAAGCATTTTTAAAAGTAATTTTCAACAAGTAATTTTGTAATCTTGTACTATCGTTGACATTAACAAGTGCCAAGAGAAATATAAAATACTGAAGCATAGATTTCATTAATGCAGCAAAACAATGAGGATCACTATTTTGAACAGAACTGTTTCTGTAACTTGTTATTTCATTTAGACTGCGAAAATGGAATTTAAAATAACTGTGCAGATTGAAATTTTTAAATTTAAATCAACTTATTTATATGTTTATTATTCTAATAAACATTAGTAGTTTATAAGCAGTGCACAATACTATTTTGTAAATTCTTTCTCCTATGATTTGTAAATGTATTTTTCAGAAGAAAACCCATAACATATTTATAAGACGCTTATATATAATGTATTTGTCTAATCTTGTTTATTTACGCATCAAAGAAGAATAAATGTTTTTTTGCCAAACGTTACCGTGTTTATTCAAAACACCCATTGTTTTCATTCTGAGAATTATAGTTTTGGCATTTTTCAAAATACCTATCTCAAGGATGCAAGAGATATTTCTAAAAAATACTTATGTAGTCATTTGGCAATTTATTGCGCAAAATGTGTAGAAGTGGAAGCTACAATATATGATGGGGGGGAGTAAAAATGTTAAACTCTGATCCCCCCTTCATAAAAATATTTTTTAAAAATCGCTAACAACCTTTATTGCAAAAAAACAAAACAAAAAACAAAAAAAAAACCTACTTTAAAAGTTTAGCAAAAAACACAATGTAGTATTTACAGACACGACTATTAATAAATTTAATATCTATAATTATTAGAAATTAACTAACTAATCAAGAATACGTGACAATATTTTAACCACAATTTAACATGTTTATTCAAGTACTTACATTTTCAAAAATAAATGGATTCAGTTTTTTATTTCTCAAATTTTATTCTTTTAACTATCTTTAATTTCATTTTTTAACAGTAAACAGGTAATAAATTTAAATTAAAGTAATAAATTTTGGCACTGAATTTTCCTAAAACTTTTTTTACTTTACTATAAATGAGCTAGTTGCAGTCTCGGAATTTTGATACACTTTTTCATTGGAATTTTTTTTCTCTTGTCAAACACCAATGAATATTTGGTGAGGCAGTTTAAAAATGTAATATCAATTTACATGGATAGATATTTTTTTTTAAATTCCCGCAATTTTGAATTGTGTTCACTAGACAACACGAAGTTGATAATTTTTGTGAGCTAAGTTTCACTGCAAATTTCGGTTTCACTTATTCGTAATTTTAAGCAATTAATTTGTTATACCGTTATAAAAATAGATAAGTATTAGGCAATTTATATACATATATATAACAAATATTCAAACATTTATTTTATTTACCCGTGTTTTACCAACTAGTTGTAATGAAGCTTTATCTCTCTTTAAAAAAATTGATTTCATGTGACCATAATAAAAAGAAAGTTCTTATGGGTTAGTTATTAAAAGTAATATTTTATTTATGGAATTTATTCATGCAAAGATTAATATTTTATAGATACGTTACGCAAAAACGAATATTATTCTCCGTACTACAAAAATTCTATGAACATATCTAACAAATATAATATTTTTTTTTAGAATAAAAATGTATTTTACGCATTCTGATTTAGATAATTGCTTTTCCCCCTTATTCCACTAAAATATCTTTAGAGTTTTTTTTTTTTAAATAAATAAAATGTGTGGTAGAATATAGAAATCAATTCATTTGAATACTAAGTGTATACTCTCTGTATTTGTGTAGTATCAAAGAAATTTTCAAAAAAAAGTTTTATTTGCATAATATTTACCTCACATTATTTTTCCTATTTTCTTCTTTATTTTGCCCTTTCACTTTTAATCCAGTTTTTATAAGAAATAATGTTCTTTATTTAGCAATTTTGAATTTGTGTAAACCGCGGGTTTTGATGAATTTTCAGTTTTTAATTAATACATTACGAACTCTCTCTCAAAATAAATTAAAATTATGTGACAATTTAAAAAAAAAATGCACATAGTCTGTTTATAAAGATACGTGTTTTTTTAACGTTTTATTTTTAGTTCATATCGTTTTTTTGGGGGGAATTGTTGCGAATATTTTTGTTATTTTAAAGAGTTTTGGTGTAAATGAAAAACAATTTTTCAGTCATAAATTAATTTTTTAAAAAAAATATTGTTTTTTCCCCCGTTATTTTTACTGTTTATTAGAACATTTTATATAGTATTATACTGGGTCATCAATACCTAGATAATCACATATTATCAAAACTGATTGTGTCAATGTTTCTAAACAGATCTTATCTGACCATTAGTTTTTAAATGAATCATTTTTTCTTCTTTTGAAAAAAAAAAAAGATAGCATTATTTGGACTGTATGAACACATTGAAAATATAATAAGAATTTTTGTGATACACAAAATGCTCCTTTTCTCTTCTTTTCAATTTTTTCTTTTTTTCATTATTTTAATTCTAATTTTTTAAATTGGATACGGAATTCTGCGGAGATTTTTTTGAGTATTTACTTCTCTGAAGCAGGACAGAAGCACTACTGTTTTCAGAACTCGCGCGCAGATACTTTTGAGAAAAATTTAAAACTACTTATTTATAATTTGACCTTGGAAATTTTTATTATCTAACAAGTACGCATGCGTTAGTTATAATTTCTGAATGATAAAAAGAAAGGTCGGAAAGCTGTGGCAGAGCTCCAATTTATTTATTTCACCATTAGGTAAAAAATGCTGTACATTGGGGGGGGGGGGGGACTGATTGGTCTGTATTTCTAAAGCGTAAGAATCCGAAAGTACATTCTATTCTCGCGAATGCTTTTAATTTTGAGTAAAATTAACTACATAACTTCGCGCGGTTTTTCATACTGCGTTTGGAATATTGCTTTGAAGTCAAATGGACGAAATTCATGACGGTCACTTGATAATTGCAATCACGTGTTCGCAATTGAGTTCAAGTGACATAATACTTATCCAACTTATAAAATTTTGATAACCTTTCAAATTTGAATATTTGGTAAAGGTGCTCAAACACTAAGATTCTTCAAAAAGTTATTCAAAATTTTAAAAAAATACTTTTAAAACTCGTGTAATTTGTTTTCCCATCTCGGTTATTATTGCTGGTAAATATTAATTTTTTAAAGAAAGTTTCAGCCGAAAGCTAAAGTTGGCAACAGCGAAGATCATCAACTAACTGGAAACACGTGATTGAATTTATCTTGTGACTATGACGTCACAAAAATTTATGAATTGAATGACTGGAAGCACATTATTGCGGTTACTATGTGACTATGACGTCACATGAACTTATGAATTGAATGATTGGAAACATATCATTGCGGTTATTACGTGACTATGACGTCACAAAAATTTATGAATTGAATGACTGGAAGCACATTATTGCGGTTACTATGTGACTATGACGTCACATGAACTTAGCCCATTGTAAACGCAAAAGGGAAAACGCATTAAACTAGGCCTAAGCGGTCTCGCTGCATACACGTAAGCATTCCTATCAAACTCTCGAGAAAAGTCATGGATTATTTTCATGAAGTTGTTTTCAAAAGAAAAAAAGAATGCATTCTATTTTTATTCTCCATAAAAAAAATCATCATAAAATGGTATACAGAAAATCAAGTATAAAGGGATATTGAAATCTTTAATTTGTCAACTTTTTTTAAACGTTTAAATTAGTTATAAATTAAAATCTCATTTTTAAATGCATTTCTCATACTTTTTTGTTTGCTTGAAAGAAAAAACTTAAGCGTTTATGTGTTGCCTCAAGTCGCCCATCCGGTATAGTGGTTAGCGACGCGACGCTACCCCAAATAGCCGTCGAGTCGCAAGTCCTCTCGTGAGGTTGGTAGATGGGGAAGAGAGATGGGAGGCCCCTGACCCTCCCCCAGGGTGTTCTCCATCAAAATTGGGGTGGAACCGAGCTAAATCGTACTGTTACCTGTATGGTGCTCACGGGTACGGCCAACGACAGGCGTACATTTAGCCCCTTGCCATGATGAATTTCGGGGGCCTGAATCTGACGCAGTCGAGATCAGATGGCAAAAGAAACAACAACAATACATATTGTCTCGTGAGCTGTACTAAAGTCTTTTAAATAAAAAATAAAAAAACTGAAATTATTTTCAAAAAAATTATTTTTTAATGAATTATCAAATGGTTAATTTCAGAATTTTTCACTAAAATTTACAACGAATAAAAAAAAGCATTAATGAAAATTTATAGAATTAAATTTTCAAATTCAAGATATCGCGTTCCCCTCCTTCCAAATGATACATATTTCATACTTGGTTAATCAAGTTTGCGCTTTGGGAGAGGGGAGGGGCGGGGACGAAACTATTTGTTGCTTAAATAAACAAAAATAGTTCAATAAATTACATGTGATAGCTTTCAAAATATTATCTAATTCAATTACCACTTAGAAAACGTACTAATTCCGCAAAATTCAGTAATATCTAGAAGAATGCGAAGTTTAAAAACAAAATGGTAGTTACAAATGTATGTTTTTTTACGCTATGAAGTAGGCAAATAAAAAAAGCAATGATGGAAAAAAGAACTAATAATATTCCGCTTCATCATCGTTTTTAACAAACCAACCTGACGCAAGGTACCGAATGCAGTATAGGTTTAAATAATCACTAAAGTTGATCAGAGTGAGAGAAGGGCAACATAGATGCGTAATTCGAACTGCGTTTTAAATGATCATGATAAATACATTTCGCGAGACAAAACACACTAAATGCGCAGTCGTGGTGGCTCACATGCAATCACAATCATGTTCCCAGCCACTTCGGAACGAGTGCGTCAACAAACTGTCTCGTTTACAACGGGAGAAAAGAGAGCAATCAAATGTCGCTGCTCTGACGACATCGCCTTTTTTTTTTCTCCCCTTTTTTTTCTTTTCTTTTTTCTTCTATATTATGGAACTCGTCCAAGTTTCTTATCTTTCTTTTTCTCTTTTGGAAAAGATCGTCTGCTACTCACTTGTATTCTTTGTAAACAATACTTTAAAAAAAAGTTCTATTTAACAGTAGAACGAATACTAATAGAATAAAATGACTTTATTATTGTGGAACTAAATAGGAATGAAATTTGATAGTCTGAGTACAGTATTCTTTCAATGTTGAATGCAAGAATAAAATAGAACGTGCGAAACTAAAAGAACACAAAACAATTTGTAATTGTTTTGTTAGATGTATTCTTCTACCACTGGATGTGCAAAGTGAAATAAGTTATAAAGAATTGATTATATTTGTTTCTTAGGACAGTTTGATGATTTATCGATAGCTCAACACACACATAACAATAGAAAAATAACAGAAAAAGCAGGAAAATGAGTCATTTAATCAAAATTTAAGAATAATTTTCATTAAAAAAAATATATTAAAATTTTTAAAACTCAACTTTTAATGAAAAAATTCTTTTATTGTAGAATATTAAATAAAGTTTTTTGACAAATTTTTAATTGATTTAAGAGGATCATTTTTTGGTTTCTGGCGTTAATTCATTTCAAGATGTGGTATTTTTAGTTGATCCATGTGATCATTATTATTAAAATGAGAGGCTTTCCTGAAGTTGACATCAAAGAGGCTTCTTTTGCGATAAACAACTAACGTTTATTTTTACAATGTAATTTTAAAACTAATCTACTTTTTCTAAACAATCGCTACATAACGCTTTCCGCTCCTCGCTTCGTTATACTTCTGTTCAGTGTCTTGCTACCGTTCAGTTTCTTTTCAACAACTCCCGTCCCCCTCTCTTTTCAAGCTCGCTTCACATAGCGGGCGCTAGAGGGCGCAACATTCTCCCCACTTGAGTTTTGGAACTTCTAGGAGAAAACTCAACAAAGAACTAAACAAACTGAAAATATACTAAAAAATATCATAAGCATACAATTATCTGAGAATGATACAAAAAGACATTAGGATAATACAACAGAATTCAAATTCTCAAACTAAAACATAGAGTGAATATTCCATGAGAAAAAAAATATAGTAAATATCAGCAATAAAATTACTTCAATATAAATTCACAAAATTATAATACTAAAATTGTTCAAAAGGATATTTCTATTTCAAGTCCAAGTTAATGTCCATGGCTTTCGTACTTTCGGTGACTTCTAAAGGATACAGTCTTTGGACAGGTCTGAGTAAAGTTCCTTTGCCTGTTTTTAATTTCACCAGCCTTGTACGTCCATCTCTTCCAGGAAAGAGTTCGATGACTTTTGCTAAGGGCCAGTAAAGTCTCTTTTTATCCTCCCTACCAATTAATACGATGTCTCCAACTTTGATTTGATCAAGTCTTTTAGGGATGGATGACCGCAAAAATCCCAAATATTCGGTTCGAAATCTTTCTTTTAGTATTTGTCTTAGTCTCTGAACATATCTGTATCTCTTATTGATATTTGTCTTGTCTATTTTGTCCAGATCGGGCACATCATTGTTTGGGAGATCTTGAAGAAAAAAGGATGGCGTTAAAGCTTTTAAATCGGGTTCTTCTGACAGGTATGTCAAGGGTCTATTGTTCATAACTGATTCACACTCACAGACAAGAGTGAACAGTTCTTCGTATGTCAGAGTTGAACGTCCTAAGTTTTTCCTGAGAAGGTCTTTTAATATTCCAATTAGCCTTTCCCAGAATCCTCCCCACCATGGGGCAGATGGAGGGTTGAACTTCCATCTTATTTGGTTAATCTCAAATTCGCGTTGAATTTTTGTCCAATCAAGTCGCTTCAATGCTGTACTTAAGCCTGTAAAATTAGTTCCATTGTCTGAGTATAGAATGGATATTCTACCTCTTCTTGCGATAAATCTTCGTAATGCTTGAATAAAAGCATTTGTACTGAGAGAAGGTATTAACTCTAGGTGGACAGCTCTGTAAACAGCACAGGAAAAGAGGACAATCCAAACCTTCTCATTTGACTTGGTTATTAAGGGTCCGGCCAAATCCACACCGGACACTTCAAATACTGCTGATAGTCTGGTTCGATCTCGAGGCAGAGGTGGAAATGGAACCTCAAGGTTCTTCGTTTTTTGTCTTTTACAGATGATACAGTCTCTAATAACGGAGCTAACAGTTCTCCGACCTTTGATGATCCAAAATCTCTCTCGTAAAATTGTTAGAAGGATGGAAGTTCCTGCATGCTTGTGAACTAAGTGTTCTTGCTCAATAAGTCGTTTGATCACTAAATGTTTGGGTGGAAGGATCAATGGAGCAATGAATTCAGGCAATTCATCTTCGTTGGCAATTCTGGACTTTAATTGGAGTATACCATCATTATCAGTAAAAACTTGAAAATTTTTCAAAGATTTTCTTCCTTCTTCATTAAAACACTCCTTTTGTGCTGAACGCAGTAGTCTTTTCTGAGCTTCCATTATTTCTTCTTGTGTTAAATTTGCATGCTTCCTTAAATTCTTAGCTTTCGGCTGAAAGCGTAATATCCATGCTAAAACTCTAACTATTTTTGAAAATTTCGAAATTCTTGTTGCTAATAGAGTTATAGTGGATTTAAATTCTATATTGCTAGCTGAGACGACAATTTTTCGCTTCTCTTTTTCAACTTCTTCTTCATTGACACTACCAAATGACTTAGGCCAGTCTTCTTTAGATTTCTTCAGCCAAGTAGGTCCTAGCCACCACTCAGATTTCAAAAGCTGTCTGGGTCCGCATCCTCTAGAGAGAATGTCAGCAGGATTTTGATTTCCTGGAACATGGAACCAGTTTTCAGGAGGAGTCAGCCTTCTTATTTCAACAATTCGATTGTTCACAAACACTGACCACT
Organism: Trichonephila clavata; assembly: GCA_019973975.1. Classification (NCBI taxonomy): domain Eukaryota; kingdom Metazoa; phylum Arthropoda; class Arachnida; order Araneae; family Nephilidae; genus Trichonephila; species Trichonephila clavata. The sequence goes on along the minus strand of BMAO01006403.1, from coordinate 2,926 downwards.
GTTCTTGTCTCTTAATCCAGGTCAACACTGTTGATGAGTCAGTCCAAAAATAAGAATTAATATTCTCAATTTCTGGTTTCAGAGCCTGACTCACGGAATCAAATAATCTCGCTCCAATAGTAGCTCCCATCAATTCAAGGCGCGGAATTGTTATTTTCTTCATCGGAGTTATTCTTGACTTAGCTTGGAGTAACTGGACATGAGGAAGGTAATGAGACTCTTGCAACGACAATTCGCCGCAAGAAACTTCTTCAATTACTCCTTCTTCTACCCATTCTCCAAAAACTTGCTGGTACTTTTCTCTATATCCCGTTTTGTCTAATTTCTTATAAGTAGAATCTAACCTCTTGTAAGCTAACTCATAGTTATTTGGTAAAAGGGCATGATCTTTTTTCCAGGGTAAGCATACTTCGTACCTTCCATCTGAATTTTGCTGAACAGTATCTCGAAAGTGAATCATTACGGCCTTTCGCAAATCATCTTTGTTATTTTGTTCAACAGGATTTCTAATACCAAGCAGCTCTAAGTCCCACAAGAATGAAACTGGTAATTCCTGAGACAGCATACTAACGACAGTCATATTCACATTTTGATGTTGTAAGTGAGGAACTTTTCCCATTAATGTCCAACCTAATTTAGTCCCCATGGCGACTAATCCAGACATCAATTCTTCTCGTTTTCCCGTAAATAGTTTACCAACAACGTCGGCTCCTAAAAGTATTTCAATGGGTCCTGAATCATTTTGAAAGTCAGTTATAAATATTTTCTTTCGTTTCAATTCCCTCATCCAAGGTCCATACCTAACGCTAGCTATGTCGTTGCAAATTATATCTTGATCTAAAGCATCTAAACTACAGCTATATTTCCCGTCAAGGCTATAAAGATAAATTTTATAACAATTATGCCTTTGTGTTTCAGATTTCCTACCCCCAAATAATGCGTGTGAAAATTCTTCTTCTCTCTGAATTTCAAAACCTAACTCCTCTGCGGTAGATTTTTTAATGTAAGATCTTTGGGAACCCGTATCTAAAATAACTCTAGCCTTACGTCGTGTCTTTTTTCCTTTAATATTAACTACAAGAGTTTGCAAAAAAACTTCATGCGTTGCACTTGTGTGCGAATACAAAGTGTCTGTAATCCTTTCATCAATATCATTATTACTTTGTTTTGGTATTTGATCCAATTTATTAACTTCTAAGTTAGGACACATTAATTTTAAATGTCTTTCAGAGCAGAGATTACATTTAATACTAGATGAACAGAGTTTTGCTAAATGACCTTTCGTTAAACAAATACGGCATAAACCTTTCCTTTTAATCACTGACAATTTTTCATCTAAAGGAATAAAATATGCTTTTTTACACGATCGAGTTTCATGATTTTTAAAACAAAACATACATAAATTATCATTTGATTTATGGCTAATAAACAATTCGGTTGCTGAGGGTTTTCGATCTCGAGAATTTGCAGGCGCGGCGTTTTTCCGCTCCGAGGAAAAGTGAAATATGTCTGTTCTGCTTAACCGGATTTTCTCTTCAGTTTCGACCTCGTTTTTCAAAAAATGAATTATTGCATCAAGACTTGATAATTTTAGTTCGTTTTCCAGACTTTTTCTTTGCCGTTCAAATGAACGTAACACATTTATAGGTAATGAACTTTCAACAAGAGGATATAATATTACCCCGCACATTTCAGATGTTACTCCTAAGGAGCTCAATGCTCTCAATTGAGTAGACAGTTTATTGTATAAACAACTCAAAGGATCGCTTTTATTCCTATTTGCGTTGTTCAAAACGAGCTTTAATAGCTCTCTAACATAAAAATCTATTAACAAGTCTTTTCTACCATATCTTTCTTTTAAACTCTGTAAAGCTGAAGAATAGTTTTCATCAGTTATGGGAAAAGATTCTACAATTTCTCTTGATTCAGATTTTAATTTCATTGATTGGATTAAATAATGAAATTTATCCGCGTTTGTCAGATTCGTATTTTCATGGATTTTTTTGAATTGGTTCCAAAATGTCAACCAATCTTTCAAGTCTCCACCGAATTTATAAAGCTCTATTTCGGGGAGTCGTTGACATAATGTTTTAGTAAATTTATCATTTTGTGACTGCGAGCCGTTATTGGTAAAAGCAGTCTCGTTCTCCTTCGTAATCTTTTTCAAATTCTCTAGCGCACGCTTAGCTCGTAGCTGAATTCTCAGTGATTTTTCTCGGTATTCTTCAACCGCAATAAATTCATTTTCGAAATCTTGTGCGTTTTCTAAGCCATCTAAATAACCGTTATGAATTGTTTCTAAAGAGTCTGCTTTTTGCTTAAACAATTCTAAGCACATTTCAATTTCGTCATATTCGACGCTATCGTCCGTTAATGCGCTTTCTAACTTATTATATGCTTTCGTAAACGAAGCTCTTTGAGCGGTTTTGCTTCTTTTTATTATTTCCATTTCTACTATCTTAATTATTTAAATCTTCTAAACTGTATATTCAGTACATTCAATGCAAAAATTGATCATTCAAATATTCAAAACAAAATCAAATTTCCATGCATTAATATCTTCAAAATGGAAAATAATAAATCTTTGCCTACCTCTTCGCTTCTTTGTTGCCGTTTCAATCAAGCCGCCCAAGCGGGGACGCCATATTGTGGTATTTTTAGTTGATCCATGTGATCATTATTATTAAAATGAGAGGCTTTCCTGAAGTTGACATCAAAGAGGCTTCTTTTGCGATAAACAACTAACGTTTATTTTTACAATGTAATTTTAAAACTAATCTACTTTTTCTAAACAATCGCTACATAACGCTTTCCGCTCCTCGCTTCGTTATACTTCTGTTCAGTGTCTTGCTACCGTTCAGTTTCTTTTCAACAACTCCCGTCCCCCTCTCTTTTCAAGCTCGCTTCACATAGCGGGCGCTAGAGG
>BMAO01006402.1:0-55639 GCA_019973975.1 Trichonephila clavata | reverse complement strand
ACTATAGGGTAAAAAACATTTACTATAATTGATAACTACTGGGTTTCAGTTAATTTCGTCTTCTCCTTTCTTCTGCCTTGTGCAAATGAACATGTTGCACACAGGGGTCAAATCAGCATTGGTTATATCAAGAGCTACAAGTAATTGCAATGTTTTGAATTTTGACAGATAAGGTTAAGATTTGAGCTCTAATATGTTGCACTCTCAAAACTTCCATACCACAAACAATACTTGAGGTCTTAGATACTTCAAATAAATTGATAGAAAAGCAATTACAAAACACTATGTTTGGGTTGAAATGAGTTTCAATTTACCATATAACAGTAACTATATCTAGTTTGTATAAATAGTAATATAAATTATACATAGTAAGATAAATTATTGTATCTATATAATTTACGATGAAATATCATTAAAAGCCACAAATGCAGAAAAAAATATTTTTGCAAAGAAATTACTTTTAAGGTGCTTTTAAGATGAAAAAGTGTACAAGAACAATTTTTCAAATGGAATAAATTGCAATAATTTTATTAGGTATGCTTATTGCAACATTTCCTTAGCATTGACGCAAAAAATGTGTATTTGTGAATTTTAGAAGTAATGGATAATATTTGCAATTAAAATATAAGGATTACTTTTTTTTTAAATGTAAAAAAAAATCTTGTTATGTTATTACCTGAAATTAAATTTCAATTGTAGTAGCCAAAATGTTTATGGATTAGTTTTTCACGTGTAAAGAATTTCTTCTCTCTCTTCAAGTATTGAACAATATTAAAGAGTTTGGTGAAAAAGTTTTACTTCATAATATTATCTACAAATTCATACAGATTTTTTTTTTCAATTCAAAAAAGCCTTTGACAAAGAAAAAAGTTACCCATTTATAAAATATAAATAAATAAGGAAATAAAATACAAAAGAAAAAATTACCCCTTTGAACACAAAAAATGATATCTGTAATGCTTTTTTCAAGAGTAATGTATTTCTTTAAATGTTTCACAAAAAAACTGTTTCTTTCATCACTTTCATATGCACCATTTAGAAAAGTTCTGGAAGGAAATAAAGTAGAACATAAAAATGTTAAATGAACAGAAATTTAACAATATTTAATAATAAAGAAATGTTAAATGAAAACTGAAATAAAAGCAAAGTATAGAAATATAAAAGCATTGACCATTTACAAAATAGTTATCTCTGATGAGGAGAAATTAGATGTTAAAAATGTGAAAATATACAATTTTAATCATTCTTTTCAATGTCTTACTCAAATTATAATGATCAATGAAAACTTTTGATATAAATATTCATTTCTGAACATAAAATTTTAATGCTTTATCACCAAAATGCTGCATGTCATAAGAGTCACAAGTTTAATTTATGACATTTGTTTTAACATTGCTTTAAAGGTTAAGGTATAAAGCATACCAAACTTGCTTAAAAATTAAATTTTATTTTCATAACTATACAAATTGCCAAATAAATAGTACAAATATGGAAACCCTCTTACTCTAACTTTTGCTATAGATTAAAATTGATATAATGTATAGCATATAAAGGAAACTAAATTTATCACAACAAAAATCCAATTTTTTGACAGAATAAGGTAGAGAATGATATAAATAGTTTATGTCCAAATTTTTATTGACATTTGTGCATTGGTTTCAGAAATATTGAGAAAAAGTATTAGGGCATTTTCAAGATTACTCTTCCATGCAAACAATTTATAATATCCCATTTTTTAGCTATGTGTTATAAAATTCAACTGATAATGAAGATTTATCAGCTAGAACACAGTCATTTAAAACTGATTTTCAATTGTAAGCTTTGGGGTTCAATATTTCCTGAAATATTGAAGGGAATTGCACTAAATTTGGGATATAATAACTTTATGATATGAGAAAACTATATGTATAAAAATTTTGTATATTGCAATCACTTTTCTTTGTAATTGTATTTAACATAATTCATATTTTTCATAATAGTATAACTTATTTAATTTTTTAAAACTTTTTTAGAATTACAATTTTTTTTTCTATTAAGTCGGTGAAAAAAATTAAGTATAAAATTTTTTTATCATTAAATGTTTGAAACATTCATTTGACATTTAAGAGATTTATTTTTGAACCACTATTACCCAGAAATTTAAAACAGAATTTTACAAAACTTGACATTTAGGCTAATTTTAAAATGGGAAACATTTTGTATTTTAATGAACACAAAAATATGTTAATTAATTCATTAATATTACAATTTAGTTCCTTTTCAGCCACTAACTATGAAATCAACTTTATTTAACTGTGATGAGAATTGAAAACATTATTTACAGTGCCACATATTTTTAAAAAAACTTTTACAGCTATACTTTAATATTTTAAAACGGTCGTGAATAATCCCTTCATACCCCCCATGCAGGGAACAAAACCAAGAGCTAAGACATGAAGCATTGCTACAAGCTCGCACATTTTTACTAATTGTAATTAAAGATTCTTTAAAAAAAAACATATTTTGATATGATTTCATTATAGAAACTCTGAACATGTAATATACTAATGTTTTATATGTATTAATATCAAGAATATAACGTAAATATAAACAAATGAAACCTGCAAAATACTAAAATTTTTAATTATGCAACTCCTACCACATATTCCAAAAACTCCACAAAACACACTCAGAAATATTTCATAATCATATTCTACAATAGTAACTTGAATGCACTTCAATAAACTTCAGAAAAAAAGCAAATAATAATAATAAGTAAATAAAATATCTTTAACTCATACAAGCACAAATAAAGAGCCATGATTCCTAGTTTGCTTATTTACACTAATCATTCTATGAAACCTAGAAACAAAGAACAGAAATTGATACCTGTACATAAAGATCAAATTTATATGATTTTATTATTGTGAAAACTGTTACTAAGAGGCCATCTATTTAAAAAATTCAAACGCATCATTCCATTTTCAAGTTACGTACATATGACACTGAACTCTTAATGGTGCTTGAAGATTGACAAGTCCACACTTGATGCTGAATTGATTACAGTAGAATCGTGTCACATACACAAGACTTTGGTCCCAAAATGGTTAATAATAGTTTCATAAATCCATTTACTTTAGTATTGATATTGAATACAAAAAAAGGAAGAAATCTACTTTTGTTTTGGAAATTAAATTCAAAACATTGTGGTCATGAAATGGTTAATAATAGTTATAAATGATAGTTTCATTTAATTTAGTATTGAATTAAAAAAAATGAAAAAGTATATTTTTGTTTCAAAAATTAAATTTAAGTATGAAAAACTTTAAAATTCAGGTTAGATCACCATTTTCACAGGTTATTTTGTAATTCTTTCTTTTTTGCATTAAAAAATTGCCTTAAACCAATAAGCTTATTTAATATTAACTTCCAAATAAAAAGTGGTTACAGTACATTGATCTACCCAAATAATTTTTTAAAGGATTTCTTAATCTTGTATATATATTACTTAGTTAAAATACATGGAATTAACTATACATTTTCAACTAAAACAAATTTTACATAATTAAAATACTGTGCACTCTTGATAAACAAATTATTTTCCCAATTGAATTTTAAAAAAAGTAGTACAATATGAAAATCACTGAATTTACTGTGAATAGAAGTTTATTCACATTAAAAGTTTACAAATCCTTATGATGAATGGCAAAATAATATTTACAATAATTAAATTTAAAAAGAAAAAAAAAACATTTAAAGAATTATTTATGATTAGTTATTAAACAATCCTGTTTTTCACTTTATGAAAAATAATTAAAAATGTTTTTACTTTATTATAAATCCTGCATGTGTATATATCAAAAAGATTTAACATAATCTTTAATGAATTATTTTTCAAAGCTTTAATATTTACAGATTATTTAAGAATGAGTAATTTTATTTGAGAAATATAAAGTCATAATTTTAAACAAAATATATACTCATTATTTTACTATTAACTTACGTTGCATATCCATATACTGTATTACTTTCCATGGAAGCCTCATAAATTTTTTCTGGCATTTCCCTAAAAATAAAAAAGCGCTAATAATTAAAAAAAGACTTAGCACACTTTGATACATAAATTACATGTAAAATTAAACGAAATGATAAAATCAATACCATTTTTTTTTAAATAAAGACTAATTTTAAGTATTAATATTTAACTTTTACTGATCCCTCAAAACATATACTAATTGTATATAACAGAAAAAAATTATTTTACCATTGAATTTTGGGAATAAATTACACATACTTGTAGAATAAAGCAAGCACTTTATATAATGAAATTTTAATAAATATTAACCATTCTTCATAAATATATAACTGAGTATTTTACATAGAATACTTAAAATAGTACTGTTTTAAAAATTACTCGACTAACCATTTTAACAAAATACTAAAAATTATGTTAATTATTGTGAAGGTCATGTGACTTTTATCTAATGAGAGCCATGATAGGTTGGAAAGGAGAGAGAGCAATTAGATTACGGTTAAGATTAACTTGTTTACTTGAACCAAAGAATTAAAAAATTAAAAGGAGTAAATTAAAAGGATACAAGAGGGAATCGTTACACATACACACACACACACACACATATATATATAGTATAATAAAATAATATCTGAAATAAAAGTAAAAAAAAGAAAATTTTTATTACCAAGGGTTAGGAGGCATCTTTCTGCAAGAATCTATAAGTAAAACATTCAAAGCTGGTTTAGTTTTTTGCATTTCTTGCAAAACATATTGAGCACACATCGATTCTTTTGGTAAAAAATTCTTGCTGCAGTCAACAGGTAAAAGATACGTTTGACCAAAAGACTCAAATCCATGTCCAGCAAAGAAAAACACAACTAAACAAGTGATAAAAAAATTTCATAAATAAATAGAAAATTTTTAAATGAAAGAAAGAAATATGAGCAAAATATAAAGTTGTTAGTTATTTATTTACATTAAATTTCACGACAGTTATTTGAAATATTCATGCCAAAGAGAATAGAAATTAAAATTTCTAACAAAGAAACTAGTTTTAGCATCTCAAACGTACTCTCTGAATGAAAAGCAAATAATGTCAACTGTAATACATTTAATTTTATTTTTTCATAATTAATAAATTTTTGGTTCATATCTGATTGATTTGCCTTATGAAAATCTAATTTGCAAAATATTATTTGAAGCAACAGATTGAAAACAAAACTTTTTTACATAAATAGAAATTGAATTTTAAAAAATAATACAAAACATGTTTGCATTATAATAAAAGTTTTAAAATAATTAAATTAAAGAAAGTAAAACAATTGCCAAAAACTAAAGATATACAGTATAATACTTCTTTTTAAAAATAAATATACACAGATTTCAGAGATCAAAATTAAATATCTGTTTAATAATATGAAGCAATTCTTGAGATTGAGCACAAATTATTCAAAATTATATACAATTAAATAATTACATAGATATGATATGTGTGTGACTTCTTTCTTCAAAATTAATGTTTGTATGAAGTTGAAAAATATTAATACATTTTCACTAAATAAACAAAGTTTTACACAGTCTGTTTATACTTTATATATTTCTTATTGCATAGTTTATGATTGTTATTAAATCTGTTAATTTTCTCAGTATCAAAGGAACTAAAAAGATATATTTTGTAAATATTTTTAAAAAACTGATTAAGTAAATAGATAGGTAATATGTAATACTACTTTATATTGTACTTACATATTTATTACAAAATCAAAATATTGAAAGTTTAGGAATAAATTTTTACTTTACATTTTAATTAGCTCATAGGGCTTTTGTAAATCTTTTAAATATGTAATCGAATGTAATAAATTTTTAAAAATTTATATGGTAACAAAAACAAACTGGAAATTTTTTTTTGTTCCTTAAAAAATATTTAAAAAATTCCAAACTTAATTTTAAGAAAAATTTAAAAACCAAACTTTACTTCATAATTATATTCATTTTTGTAAAATTCATGAATTTTTCACTGTACTAATGTTGTTTTAAATGCATTCAAAATGATTTTTGGTAAAATTGTTAGTGCAGAAAAATTTATTTAAAATAAAATTTTAAAAAATCATATCTAAATAATTTTTAAATGAAAATAATGGAAGGTAACAAATATAAAAATAAATAAATCATATTTAAAGCCTTTTTTCATTGATGAAACTGATATAGATTGACATAAGTACAGATGTACAGCTTATAGAACAATTTGTTTCAAAAGCCTCTAGTATAGACAATATTTTTTTACAAATTTGATAGTTTTAACGGATTTTCAGCCTTTTTAAAAATCAATATAGTCTCAGAACATCCAATATCAGATCCTCTCAAAATTAACAATAAAGTAATAAACTCCTGTAATTTCTTTCTTTCTTAGAAATTATACCAGAAAATGGAAAAAACAGAAAATAAAATAGTAAATTCTTTGGCAAAATATATATTTTATAATTAAATGCCCAAATATTGCTTATCTGTTTGATAAAATATTAAGTAATCAAGCCCAATTAATTAAATTTTAAATAGATTATATAAAACGCTTTATACATGTGTGATCTAACTGATTTATAAAGCCAGAAAGTTTCTTATAACAAATGTTGTGTTGTTGTTGCTTATGCCACCTGTCTGACGTAGTCAGATCGAGGCCTACGAAATTCATCATGGCAACGGGCTAGAGATACATCAGTCATTAGTCTAAGTTTTGAGCTCATGAAGGTGACAGCACTATTTTGCTCACGATAGATGGCGACACCATTCGGACCCACAGATTTAATGAGCACGAGCTCCGTTTGTACTCGGCGAGTATTTGGTGGCATCAGGCATCGAACCCAGGCCTTCCGGTCTGGTGTCCAATGCTCTAGCCACTAGGCTACCTATGGCCCTCTTATAAAAAATACATATTGACAGTTATAGGCCAAAAAAAAATAATTAAATCAAATATTCAGTGAAGCTAATGATAAATTTTTTCATTAGCAAAATGAAAATGTATAATATATATATATATATTTTATCCAATGGGGCTGCGGATTGGTATTTTTACCATTGCAGACCTAGTACATCCCCAGGAGCTGGTATCACTCTTTAGTGCGGTGCCATATAGGCGGATATCAATTGCTGCAGGTAATTTTGATGCCCAGTTTCCTCCACAAAGGGAGGCATCTGAGGTCTGACAATGCAAACCTGTACCAGGATTTTAATTTTGCTGAGAGCACCCAAGCCAAACAGACACTCTAGGGATCTTTCACATGTTGTATAATCATATAACATGGCCGCTGTCGATTTTCTGCAACACAAAAAATCCACAGACTAGGGCCGGTGTTGAACCTGCACCCTTGGGTGCAGAAGGCCAGTGACAAACCAACCACATGCCACCCAGCCGGCTATGGATAATATTAGTTAGGGTAAAAAATAGCAAAGATTTCATTTATATGCAGAAAGATTAAATTTAAACCCTTCTTTCTAAAAAAATCTAATACATATGCATATGGGGAATGGAGTGATGATTGAGAAACACTTCTACATGTAATTGGAGGGTTTTTAAAATAATGTAAGATTAATGATTGGGTAATATAACAAATAAAGTTATTTTTTCAAATGAGGGATAAAATCCCACATTTAAAGTATTCCAAATTATTGTTTAACAAAACACTACATGGTCTCAGAGATTTATAAAATATACATAAAAGAATTCTAGAATAATGGCTGGAAAACATTTCAAAATTTGTATCTGCAATGTATGATAGATAAATTACTTTTTATTTGTAGATCTAAATATACATACATTTTAGATTTTCAAGAATATTATGTCTGTAAAGTAGTTAAACAACAGAATCCTTTTAAGCCAAATCCTCTTAATTAAAAATAAAGAGCATTTAGTATCTTTTTCTATTGAGAACATTTATAACCTCCTGCACCACAAAGTAACACACGGGGGCTTACATAAGTAAGCATGAAGCACACATCACAAAGGAAAGAAGGATTACAATGCAGACATCCATGCCTTCTCTGGGATTCAAACCCAGGCCCTACAACACCACACAGTCAACATCACTATACCGGATAGGTGGCTAGCATTTAGTATCAGTATGAAAATATGCAAACTATATCTGTGCATTTTTTCAGCAAAATATATCCCCATGCAATATGTTAAGAAAAATATCATTTATTTTGAAAGAAAGCACATGTAGTGGCCTCCAAAAGTTTAGGTACAACCTATTATTTGTGTCTATTTTAAAAATGTATAAATAAAAAAATAAGAAATGAAAAGGAAATGTGCACTAAACAATTTGTTATTAAATACAGTACAGAAATTTGCACCAGTTTTATACAAACATGATTTGCAGCAAAAACAAAGTCTCAGTAGAAAAGTCTATTTATGGAGAAAGCAATAACCTGCAGTTTATTTTTAAAAAATTATGTGGAAAGACCACAAAAATGTGTTTTTATAAGGAATGTGCCCACCTTTAACAGTAATGCATTAATGACATCAACTTTTAATTGTCAATCAAGTTATTGGACTCTGAAATGGAAAATGAAGATTAAACATGGAGTATGTTGCAGTTCACATAGCAACCTTGGAGCATGACTTAAGCAATAACATGTCTACAAAGTACTAAACAGACTATCAGATTCAAATCTGGAGATTGAGTTGGTTATATATTCCAGTCAATCCAAATCACAATCCTCAAGACAGTCCCCTCAACAAGTACAGCTCAACCAGGTTGCACATCTTACTCTATCCATTAGAATTAAATTCTTTACCAAGAACAATGACATATGGGAAGATATTTCAATCGAGAGTCTCACCCGATATCTCATACCAGTCAGGATTTCTCCATGAAACATGATTCACCATTTCTATAACTGTGACTCAACAATGTTAGATTGAGTGCACCTGGAGCTTTGTTCCTTCCAAATTATCCCCACCCCCAGATGCCTTCATTTGCAATACATTTTAAATCAGCAGTCCATTGCTTTTGGTCCAGGAAATGTGTTTGCTTGCCCAATATAAACAGGCATGTTTCTGTCACAATTCAGATAGACACATACAACTGGTTGTTTGTAGACTTGCATTGTTAAGGCATCTTTGCACCATAGCAGTGGAGATTCTTATTCTTGATGCCACAAAATTATCTAAATGAACTGAGGCACAATAGTGCATCTCCTTGTTCAAATTGAAACAGCAAGAAAATGGTCTGCTGCAGGCATTGTAACTCATGTTCTACCTAAATTGTTTTCTAGACACAATACCCAATTTAAAATGATCCCACAGTCATTGAACCACACTATGAGAAACATACAGATATCTAGCAGCATCAGCTTGTGACACTTCCATTTTCATATATTCAACCTCTTACCACCTTAATAAGAAGCCCAGTAGCTGAGTGATAGTGTATTACACTTCCACACCACAGGTCCAGGATTCAAATCCCGGGCTGGACAAGGTCGACTTCGCCTTTCATCCCTTCAATGGGTCGATAAATGAGTACCAAGCTTGATTGGGAACTAAACACTGGGGGTTTCACGACAGACTGACCCCCTGATCAGAACAACTGCTCATGCACCTCAGCGCCAAAGGTCTTGTAAGCTGAAATGGACACAGTAAGCCTTGGCCCTCATGGGCTGTTGCACCACTGATTTAGTTACCACCTTAATAAAGTGGATAAACAACTTCTAGAAAATTCTATAAAATATACTACTGGGCATTATCAATGAAATTACCAACAAGTATTGAAGATGAACAACCATGGCACACAAAGTTGTTAAAGTCTGACAATTTGCACATTTTCTCCCATTTCTATAATTTGTATTCATTTCTTTAAAATGTAAGAGGTTTTTTTTCTATCGTTTTTTTTTTCATAGGTTTTTTTTAAGGTTCATTATTATCATTCATATAAATTATAAATTTTGTTACCAGCAGTTTTTTAATGCTCAGCTTCAAAATTCATGTTGTACTTTAACTTTTGGAGGTCAGCATATTTGTGATTATTATATATTACACAAATATAATTATGTTTACTTACCATATGAATTGGCTTTTAACAATTTACAAAAGGCTTTAAAAGCACTTTTCATTTCATTTAATCCAAGATTTCGGAAAGCAATAACTTTAAAATGCATTGCTTTCAACAATTTTGCCAAATCAATCACATCAACAGGAGGTGTTTTCAGCTTTCTTCCTGAGGCTTCAAACTGATATTTATCGTTAGCAATCAGAAATGCAAATTTATCTTCAGCTATTAAAGAAAATGGAAACTATTTTCTTCAGCTGTTTTTTAATAAATTTTACAGCAAAAAAAAAGTTTAAATGATTTATTTTTACAAAGCAAGCTCTTGTTATTTAAAAAATTTAATAGCAAATAATTTGATTTGAAATTTAAATATTAAAAATTTACAGTTGATAAAGATCTTATAAAAATATTTTCCCTCTTATTTTATGAACAATAATAATTCATATAAGAACAATGAACCAATATAGATTTAAAAATTTAAAGTTAAGAAAAAAATTTAGTAAAAATTTTATACCTTTTTTTTAAAAAGATGGTTGGATCAGTGTGTGTATGTATAACACATCACTCAATACGTCCCAGGACTGACATATAAATGACGATACCTTCTAACTTTCCTAAGCATAGCCTAGTAGTACTAACACTTTCAAACAACATGTGTCAAAATTTCATAGTAATACCTTGTTTAGTTTAAAAGTTATAGTGGTTTTAGTGAAGTAACTTTTGTTTGTTTAGAAACCTTAGATGAAAAAGAATTTCATGTGGTTATTAAGCATTGCGTTTTAATGCGAAGAAACACTCTTCAAGCACAACAATGACTGGATAAGTGTTATCCGACTCTGATCTATCCCCAATAATGGTTATGAGGTAGTATGCTGACTTAAAACATGGTCACAAAGGCACAAACGATGCTGAGCTCTCAGGTTGCCTAAATTCTGCAGTTGTTCCAGAAAACATCAAAAAAGTCCCTAAAAACGTTTTAGCCGATATGAAATTGAAGTTCTGTGAAATTACAGAGTATTTAAAGATATCAAAAGGCAGTGTATTCACTATTTTGTGAGATCATTTGTCAATACGAAAGTTGTGTTCAAAGTGGGTGCCACGCGCGTTTGCTCACTGTCAATCAAAAACAACAACGCATTGACAATTCACAGCACTATTTGGAACTGTTTAAGCAAAATAAACAGGTTTTTTTTATGTAATGTGAAAATAAATGAAACATGGATCCATTACTACACTCTTGAACCAAAAAGATCATCAACTGAGTGAACAGCAGCTGGTTAAAAGGCCTAAGCACGTGTACAGAGACTGAAATGGAATTCAAAGTTCATATTGAAAAGCTTGTGGGAGCTGCAAATTGGAGTAAATGGAAGCGGCAAATTGAACTCTTGTTGCGACATCGCGATGTTCATGATGTTGTTTGTGGAGATCGGGAATGCCCAGGATTATCGGCCGAGGCTTCAGCTGAAGCGATTGCTGCGTATGAGAAAGCGCAGAAGGCTTTCATTAAAGATGACTCCCTGGCACAACTGATTCTTGTGGGCAATATGGATGACAGCAATGCTGAATTGACATCGGTTTGCAAAACAGCTAAAAGTGTGTGGGAAAAGTTGCTGTCGATATATGAGCAGAGTTCCGGGCAAAGACTCGATCGTTTGATGGAGAAGTTTTTTCGCAGTGAAAAAGAACTGGAGGATGATATTGCAAGCCATATTGCAAAGCTGTAAAGGAACTTTAGCGAATTAAACGACGAGCTATGGCGTGTTGCTAAAACAACATTGCCGGATCTCCTGCTGATGAGCAGAATCATGTCTACATTGCCATCAGAATATTTTGAGTTCAAGAGTGTTTGGGAGTCAGTTCCCATAGAGGAGAGATCAGTCAATAAATTAACTGAAAGACTTCGCCTTATTGAAATGAGGCTACCTTCAAAGTCAACAGATTCCACAGCCCTGGTTGCTACTAGGAAGAAAGTTTTCAAGAAACCTGAGAGAAAATGTTATGTCTGTCGTAAGCCAGGTCATCTTGCTAAGGACTGTTGGAAGAAAGGAAGTAAACCAAAAGTTGAAGGTGATGCTTTTTTGTGTACTGTGGAAGGTGTTCCAGAAAGTGAAGTGTGGATTGCCGACAGTGGAGCCTCTGCTCACATGACTAAGCACAAAAATTATTTTGTGGACTTCACTAAATTTGTCTCACCTAAGCCAGTATATGTGGGAAATAGTGATGCAATTGTGGCTTATGGACATGGAACTGTGAATATTGAAATTAAGGTCAATAGCAAATGGGAGAAGCATCATCTGACAGAGGTGTGGTATGTTCCTGACATTAGTAGAAATCTATTTTCCATCAGTCAGACCTTAAAAAGGGGTTTCAAGTTCCAGGCATCAAAAGATGAGTGTTCCCTCTTGAGAGATGACAGAGTGTGCTTGAAAGGAGTAAGAACTGTGCATGGCTTGTTTGCATTAGAAATGCGTGTTCTTTATCCAAAAGTATGTGTTGCTGCTGAAGTATGTGTTGCCTCGGCAGACCAATCCTTACAATTGTGGCATGAAAGACTGTGTCATCAAAACAAGGCTCATGTTAAGGATATACTGAGAAAATACAAATAAAAAGTAATGCAAAAGACAGCCAAATATGTGATGGATGTTGTTATGGCAAGCAGAGTCGTCGTCCCTTTGGAACAAGGAAACAAAGGGCTACTACGCCAGGAGAATCGATAAATATAGATGTATGTGGTCCAATGCAGCAACAGTCTCTAGGAGGTGCTAAGTACTACGTTTGTTTCAAAGATGATTTCACCAAATACTGTCGGGTATTTTTCATGCAGTCCAAGAATGAAGTTTCCAAGTGCCTTGAAACGTTTCTTAATGAAACGAAAAATACTGGGCATATGATCAAGGAGGTGCTAAGTGATGGTGGAGGAGAGGTTATAAATTCAACAGTGAAGAGTCTTCTTGAAAAATCAGGAATCTCTTCTCGTATGTCAATGCCTTACACGCCTCAACAAAATGGAGCTGCAGAACGTGAAAACAGAGCTATTGTTGAAAGTGCGAGATCTATGATTATGCTACAAATCTTCCTTTGAAACTGTGGGCAGAAGCAGTGAACACGTCTGTTTATGTGTTGAACAGAACAGGGCCAACATCAGTTAAAGACAAAAGCCCTTATGAACTGTGGTTTTCCAAAGAAATGATCAATATTGACCACCTGCATGTATTTGGAACCGAGTGCTTTGTCCATGTACCTCAACAAAAAAGGAGGAAATGGGACAAAAAGAGTGTTAAAGGAGTTTTTGTTAGCTACAGTGGTGAAAAAGATGGTTATAGAATATGGATAAAAGATCAGAACAAGGTTATCCTGAGTCGAGATGTGATATTCCAAAATGAAAAACTTAGCTGTGTTCCTGATGTATCTTCTACTGATATTCAAAACTCAGATATGGAAATAGTGAAGAAGCCACTTCAAGCACCAGAAGCAGATGTGGAAAAAGAAATGGAGGAGATATTGTGTAATGCTGAAGATACAGAAGAAACCTTAGTTCAGCAGAGTAGCAGAAATTTGCGTGACAAGTCCATATTAAAGATGCCAGCCAAATTTGACAGCTTTGTTCTATTGGCAGAACACATAGAACCTGAGACCTACAAAGAAGCAATGGCTTCTGAAGATAGCGACAAATGGCTTGCTGCTATGAAGGAAGAGTTGGAATCTCTATCCAATAATAACGCCTGGATACTTGTAAATTTACCCTCTGACAGAAAAGTCATAGGTAATAGATGGGTATTCAAGGTGAAACAAAATGCTGATGGAACTGTACAGCGTTTTAAAGCTCGACTTGTGCTAAAGGATACAGCCAAAAATTTGGAGTTGATTTTAGTGAAACTTTCAGTCCTGTAGTTCAGTGGGATACCATCAGAACTGTCCTGAGCATTGCTGCTGCTCGAAAACTGAAGCTAGGTCAGTTTGATGTAAAAACTGCTTTTCGGTATGGAGACCTCTCCAAAGATATCTACATGACTCAACCTGAAGGATTTAGTGATAGTTCTGGTCAGGTATGTAAGTTACTAAAGTCTATATATGGTTTAAAACAAGCTCCAAGGAGTTGGAATAAATGTTTCAAAAGTTTTGCTGACGCAGTGGATTGAAGCAATCAAACTGTGATCCATGTTTGTTTTTTAATGATAAAAAATCAATGTATCTTATTGTGTATGTTGATGATGGAATCATTGCAGCAGATGAAGAGCAGACAGTGAAAATGTTTCTTAAGAAGCTTGAAAGTGAATTCTCTTTAGTGATAGGGGAAGCTAATTATTTTCTTGGTGTGCAAATTGAGCATCTTGAAAGTGCTAAAATTTTTATACACCAAGAGGCTTATTGTAGGAAGATCCTATCTCGCTTTGATATGATTAATTCAAATCCAGTTGGTACACCTGTCGAAAAGGGTGCTATTACTACAGATAACTCAGTATCTCTTTCGGCTGATGTACCCTACCGAGAAGCTGTGGGTAGTCTTATGTTCCTGGCTATTGTCACCAGACCTGACATAGCATATGCAGTGGGAGTGCTTTCCCAGGTTTTGGATAAACCTCAACAGATACACTGGACCATGGTGAAAAGGATCCTGAGGTATCTTAATGGAACCAAAAAGTGTGGCATTATGTATCTGGGTGTTACTAGTGCTACGCTTGAGTCATACAGTGACTCAGATTATGCTGGTGATCCATTAACCAGGAGATCAACATCAGGAATGGTGTTCAAGTATAATGGAGGCGCTATTGCATGGTGAAGTCAACGACAGAATTGCATTGCTCTCTCAACAACTGAAGCTGAATTTATTGCAGCAAGCTGCGAAAGAAGCGATTTGGTTGAACAATCTTTTAAAAGAACTGTGCTGTGTGACTTCTGTTCCAAGTCTTCAAATAGATAACCAAAGTGCCATCCCTTTAGTGAAAAATCCTGAATTTCATAATAGGACCAAACATATTGACATTCGTTACAAATTTATTAGAGAACAATATGAAAACAAGCAACTTAATGTCATAAATTGTAGTAGTGAAGTCCAGGCTGCTGATATATTGACTAAATCTCTTGCTAAAGATAGATTTTTAAAACTCAAGTAAATGCTAGGAATGTATAATTTTGGAAATTAATTAGAGCATGTGTGTATACATGTATTATACTATAATCATTGCAATTTTGTATTTAATGTGTTATTCTATTTTCTTTTAGCATGTGTATTCTAAGTGACTGATTTTATTAGTGTATTAAGGTATATGTATATGTACCTTTTTTATATTGTTAGATTATTTTGATTTAGGGAGAGTATTGAAATAATCAAATTAATAGTAATCGTTTCGTTACATCTGGCAACATCTTTAGTGTTTACCTTTTTTTTAATTACCTTTCTTCTGTAATGATTGCTGTGTGCTTTCAAGGTGCTTAGAATCTACATTTAATAAATCCTACTGCAAAGTATTTCTGCAACAGCACCCATCCCAAATCACAATATTTAATCAAAACCAAATAATTTCATTTCTTATATTATCAGATTAGTTTTAGAAACTGTTTGAAAACTATATTCAGTAGTATAATTATGAATTAAGCTTCAAAATAAAGTTCCATGAGCTCTTTTCAAAATGTATTTAAAATTTTTTGAATTGATACAGAAATTTTATTACATTCTCAGATAGAAAATTCTATTATCTATTTTTTTAAAAAAATCAAGAGTGAAAATTCATTACTCTATGCATCAAGGTCTATGTTTTCATCAAATCTTGGAATTTTATAATCTTGAACATGCCTTTCTAGTTCTTCTGTTCACGTAATTAGTCAATTCTTTTCATTATTGAGAAAATGTGTTCATGACAAACTGCTAAATATGCACCAACACTCCTTTATAACTTAACTATATTTTTCAACTATGGTTCAAATAATCAGGAAATTGCAAAAGGAAAAACAAATGTTACATTTGAATATAAATATTTTTAAGTTAAAAATTGAATCCATATTAAATATCCATTATCAAAGCAATACAAATAAATAACAATATATGTGTTACATCATCAGCGCACTCTAGCGCCATCTGTACAAACTTGTAAAATGAGATTAATTGAGAGCTGTACCCCAACAAAAGCGGGTGCACTAATAAACTAGGCTTAGCATTGCAAAAGATTGATTTTTTATCTAACCAGTTCAAAGTCCCCACCACCAGAGCCGGACAGTGACCTTATGGGGCCCTCGGCTAACAATATCTGGGGGCCCCTAAATAATTAAAAATTTTGCCATTTTCCTAAGAAAAATTTTATGTGGGAAAATTTAAAGTATACAAAAAGCTTACGGGTTAAGTTTTTTTTTTATTTCAAACAATTTAAATAAGCGTTAAAAATAATAACACGTTACAAAAAAAAACCTTTTCTACACTTTTGTGCTACAAATTCTTTTATTTGCTCATCACATTTGAAGTCTTAACTTAGATCAGTATTAATAGAAAGAAGTGATGAATAATTAATTCTAGTACTTAATTTGTCATTGTTGTCCTATATTTGTTTTCTATGAAGGACATTTTAGAGACTGCACGCTTCGATTTACTAGTAATAGGGAGCGTTATATAAAATTTTTTTAAATGGTAGAAATTTGGAAAACCATCAACAGGTTTCTTTTCAAAAATTAAATTTAACATATCACTACAAGTATATAATAGCTCAGTTTATTCAGTCTTTTCGAAGATCAATTTTCTCATTTTCATTGCCACTAAATATTTTAAGAATATTCATCTTTTAAGGCTCCAGCAGCATCGTAGTGACAAGATCATCTGGTCTGACTTAAACTTATTAAACTGAAATTTTTCTTAAATTCACGATTTAGAAGCTCCCATTTATGGGTCAAAACAGGAAAAGAAAACGTATATATGTTGCATTAAACCAAAGAAGTTTACGATTTCAGTTGCAACTTTAACTGATTCTGCACTAACTAGACTAAGAGAATGTGCAGCGCAATGCACATAATTAGCGAATTTAGTATATATTTTTCTTTTAGAAGAGCTTGCACACCATTATATCGACCGAGCATATTGGCAGCGTTGTCAAATGACTGTCCCCCACAATTATCCAATGGCAGTCCATTTGTTATTAAAAATCCTTGTAAAGAGTTAAATAAGTATAATCCAGTGTGTGACTACTAATCTTAATTAATAAGACACATATTTCATACACTCCCCCCCTAAACAATAGTACAATAGCAAGTTGGTCATTGTAGGACAAATCTGATGTTGAATTCATCACAATTGAATAGCACTTTGTGTCATCGTTATTTATTTGAGTTGAAATTGTTTTAATGATTTGCTTGCCCATGATTTCGATTACTTGCTAATATGTTGTTTTTGATAAGTACGATATTAACGATTTTGGGCGTAATTTCACTGTTCAATATGTTCACGAATGAATGGGTCAAACTCTCTGCTAGCAGTTCCAGGGCACCCATAAAATTACCATTATGAGGAGAACTAAAAACTTCGTTCTTGCCTCTAAATGCTAAACCTCTTACAGCCAAATACTGTACTATCGCAATAACACGTTTGAGGACATTGTGGTAATATTCTACATCTTTTTTTAGTTGCTCCTGTAACTGTTTTTCTAACAAGGTGAGGGCACGACTAAGGAAATTCATTTGGGGACAAGATTTTGTGTAATAATAGTACTCCTTTAGGGTGTTTAACCCTCAATATAATAGATCCAAACAGACAGTCAGTTCTGAGAAAATAGCTTTCGAAATTCATACTTAGCTTTTATACAATTAAGTTTTTTTCTACTCCACGATGCAGTTGCACCGGTGGTAGTGCACCTGCATTCCACATGGTCTGTCAGG
The DNA here is from genome assembly GCA_019973975.1 of Trichonephila clavata. NCBI lineage: Eukaryota > Metazoa > Arthropoda > Arachnida > Araneae > Nephilidae > Trichonephila > Trichonephila clavata. Next base: position 37,747 of record BMAO01006402.1, on the reverse strand, counting down.
GCTCGAATAGCGCGATCGGCTTGCTTTGTTTGTTTGTTAATTAAATAAATTTACTTAAGAAAGGTTTATTAAATATTTTATGTAATTATTTTATATTTTTAAAACTAAAACAATTACTATAATTATATAAATATTTATATTATATTTTATAAAAATATTATAATATTAATTTATTATTATAATATTAATTATTGTAACATTTATTATAAAGAAAATTTATTTTTATTATAAAAATATATTATGTTAAATAATATTTTATATAACTATTTTGTATTTTAAAAAGAAAAATAATTACAAATAGTTTTATAATTAAATAAAAAATAGTTCCGTAATATGTAAAATTGTTTATGATATTTTATAATTGCAATTATTTTATAATTTGATAAGAAAAATTATTTAATTGTAGAAATAATTTAATAAATTGAAAAAAAAACAAGTCTACCACGTGACTCGAACCCTAACCGATCGCGAGCAATGTAGGTGTACTATCACCTATGCCACTGTTTCGCTGGAGCGGATTAAAACTTAATTGTGCAAAACTTAAGTATGAATTTTGAAGGTGATTTTCTCCAAATTGACTGTCCATTTGGAGCAATTACATTGAAGATTCTAAAGCAGAGGTCTTCAAACTGTGTTTCACAGAATCATGGTGTTCCACGAGTCACAATAAGAAATATAAAAGAAATAAATATGTATGCAAAACGGATTCACATTCTCTATGTTTATAAGTTACAAGTATCTAATGCTCATCGCCCCCTTCATTCATTAAAACTGAAAATTTTATTTATATATAATACTTTATTTTCCAACACTTTTTAAACTTTTATTATAAAATAATAAAACGTTTTAACTTTATGTATATACTTTTTGCTTGATTGTGAATATTCTATTGTTTACTATCTCGGGTTCCATAAGATAATTTTTTCTCGTTAATTAGCACAATATCTTGCAAAACTAAATAGTTTTCTAATGGAAAATGCATCTTTTTACATTTGTGGAAAACAACACCTATAATGAAGGAAAACGAACAACATATTAACAGAGTTGATGTTAATATGTTGAACTTCTTCCAAGAACAACTCCTAAAAATTTTAAGTTTCAAATTCTCTCTCATGCAAAATACACGCCATTAAATTTAATGCCATTCAGAACATTGTGTTTACATAGGTGAAATATATTCCTCAACGTAAGTCGGGCTACAAAAACAAAGTATAAAAACAAAACAAACTCAGAACAAATATGCAATTGCACTTTTATCTCAACAGTTCTAGACTTCAACAGTTCGTGCGATAAAAAGGAAGTACATATCTTAGTTACTAAATATAATGTATGGATAGGTAACACTTGAACCATTTATTAATATTATTAATGAGTAAATTATATATTTAGATTAGAATTTTTTTAATATTAAATGCAAAAGTGCTTTCTTTAATTGCTTTTACATGAAAAGCTTGTAACATGTTGACTTACTTTAAATATTACTTTGAGACACATTCTTCGACGCATATGTATGGAATGGGGTTCCTTGAAAACACTTTCTAGTTCTAGGGTTTCCACGAAAACACCTTCAAGTTCTTGGATTTCTGTAAGTTCAAAAGGTTTGAAGATCACTGTCCTAAAGGAACACTGCTAATACACAAAGTCTCATCCTCAAATGAATTTCCTCGCCTTGCAAAACAGACATACTTTCTTTTATTGTGTCAGCAAAAATAACATTTAATTTTTATGTTCAATAAAATTTTTATCATTTTCTAAACAACTTGTTACATGTTTCCAATCAGAAAAGCCAGTTGTGTATTGAGAATTCGTTTTAGAAAATGTTAGCAGGTCAAACAAAAAACACTACCGTAATTTCGCGCGTATAGTCCGCGGACTATCTGTGTTTAAAATGCGAATTTTTGAAGCTGCGGACTATCCACCAGTGCGGATAATACGCTGGTTGTTCACGGTTAAAATCGTTGAAATTTAAAAACACGCTGTCGTGAACTGCCGATGATCGGGATTTATAAAAGCCGGGATTGTTAGTGAAAGCGAGGAAATCACTGACAGTGAAGATAGTGATGCTGAAAATGAACTTTCGGACACTCTTCCCGAAAATGTATTAGAACTGTTTAATTCTGATACCGATGAATCGGACTTTGAAGGGTTTTCGTTAATGTAGTAGAATGTGTGATTAATTAATATATGATTAATTAGTAAGCACTGTTTTTTATTTGTATTTAGCGTTTTATTTCTGAAGGTATATTAGTAAGGAAGTACTTTTTTTCTATTTATACTTAGTTCTTTGTTTCTAAAATACATTAATATTGCCGTATTAAAATAACGTAATTTCGGACGTATAGTCTGCGGACTATCTGACGACTTTTGAAATTTTTTTTATATAAAATCGTGTCTGCGGACTATATACGATGGTGCGGACTATACGTGCGAAATTACGGTAGTTGAATAACATAGCCAAGATCTTTCCATTTTTAAGTTTTCTAATGAAATGCGTATTCACGAAAAGGATCTCTTTTGTCCTTTGTATTCTCTTACCGAAACAGAATATATACTGTTTGGATTTTCATTTTGAAAATGACTCATTTCATGTGAAAGTATAAAACTATTACTTAGCTATTTAGGCCACGAAGCCACGTCAACGTATATCTTAAACTCAAACCCATTTTTTTGTAAACACTTTTCGGTCGGGCCATTACTGATGTCCTCTGGCTGAACACTATATTTTTTTAGAAGGCTGCTGGTCATCGAGATCTTTCATATTTCCATCATTAATATTTGCTTGTTGCTTTTCTCCGTTTTCTTTGGCTAAGATCCATTCCCTTTCACTTCAGTGACGTAACGTGCAACCCCGCATTGCGGGGAACCCTAAGGTTCTAGGGAGCCTAAAGCCTATGTTATGTTGTGGTTTTTCAATCCTTTGTAAGATCTTATTTGGGGCCCAAAACCTGACTTGTATATGGGGGCTTTAATATTCTCCATTATACCACTATGTTCGCGGGAAATCTCCATAATCCACATAAAATTATTGCTATTTTTTTCTATTCTGCAGAAGTAATTAAGTTACTCATCACAATACAACAAGCGTGATTTTTTTATTCATAACAATACAACAAGCGTAATTTTTTTACTCATCACAATGCAACATACATATTTATGGGAAATCCTGATGTTTTCAATATTTGAAAAATTGTGAAAGAACTGAATCATAACTTCAATATCTTCCTACATAAATAATTTTAAAATGTGTATTGGTACTTTTACTTGAAACTTGAATTATCAGATACCTAAGTTTCTTTTAATTTAAAGTATTACGCACAGGACACAGCACCAAATCTCAGTATGTTATTGTAACTTAGAATTATTATTGCACAAAAATAAATGGATATAGAAAAGGTGCCACTATAGGTTTGTATCAGTGCTCGATGCTTGTCGGCGCAGACCTATGATAGAGTCTCTGTCTACTAATTACAAATTTCCGCGTATTCGCTGACAGGGCAGAAAGTACAAAAGTAAATGCTCTTGCTCTAGAAAATAAAAATAAATTTGATATGGAATTTCGAGTATTTTATTTTTGATTTGTATTTTTTACTGGTTTATTACTTTATTACTATTTTGATTGTAAGCATCTTTTTCTGTTTGTTACCTGAAACGAGGAACGGGGGCCCCTAGAACTCGGGGGCCTTGGGCTACAGCCCATACGTAGATCCGGCCCTGGCCACCACAATTCGAAAAAAATAATATGTTTAGTATAAATGAAAAAATTTTCAAAAATTTGTATAATTAAAGACAAGGCATTTAATAACAATAAAAAGAATTTAATACCAATGAAAGCTTAAATGTAAAATATTTTAATTACTAAAAATACGATATCTTACCAACATATGCAGTATCAATGTTAGCATCAGCAAGTTTAAAAACCACTGATCTTGAAAACTTATGACCATAATCATTATAAACTTTACATAAAAACTCAAATCTTGTATCCCCAGTATCTGGATCTGGATATAATGCATTTAAAAGTAACACAGAAGATTCCTCTCCTGAGACACAAAAAAGAAGAAAAAAATTGAACACACACATATGTATAGAAATAATGAAAATAATTTCTTAAGAGCAATTTTTTAAAATTCACATAAATTTCAGGAATCGATGCATTAAAAAATTACTTTCTAATAAAACATCCAATAGAAAATTAGCCAAAAGTAAAACATTTTAATTGCAAATTAAAAGCATTTAAATAACAAAAAATAAATTAGATGTTACTTTAATTTTGATTCTTAAGTTATTTATTTTCATATAACAAGTATTTATCAGAAGATTGAACTAATGGTATTTTATATAGATAAGCAATTTAAGTTGAAAATTACATTAATTCTTAGCATTCTATTTAAATGTTTATATTTACTTTTATTTTAAAAATTGGATAGTAATGAAATAATTGCAAGATTATTATCTATGGCAATTTTAAAACACTGAAATAAAGTAGTGGTTTTTTTGTTAAATATATTTGTAAACATTATCACAAATAGACAAACTTTCATGTAATAATTAATAAATAATTTTGATAGAGAATTCAAAATCTCTAATGATGAGAAATCTATTAATGATATATTTCTAAAGAAAGAAATAAAAAGAAAACTAATTAAATACCATCAAACACTTGACCATTTTTATACCATTGATATTTTACTGACTGAGGAGTTGCTACACATGTCAGCCATATTTTTGAGCCTTGGGCTATCACTTTCCCAGGTGAACGTGGATGAACGTGAATGGAAATTTTCTCTGTAAAAAAATTTATTTATTTACTGCTTATTGGAGTTATTTAAAATATGATCTTTTTTGAATATTTTAAATGTATTCAAATATAAACTAAATTACATAAAAATTTACTATGGTATATTTAAAACTTCATATTTTATAATTGTTTTCTTTTACCTGAATCTGGGCACTCTCTGACATTGGTGTTCTGTTCAAGATGCTCCTTTTCAGAAGGATCAAAGTGTTCTAATATAGGCTTTAACTAAGAGGAAATTATTTTATATATGTTAAAATAAATAATAAATACAAGAATAAAGAGATTGCACATTTTAAAATTTAAAAAAATATACTAAAATATTCCTTTATTAGAATTTAAAATGCTTGATAAGCTTTACTTTTAAGTCACGAACATTTCACAAAAAGTTTCATTTTAAGAATGAACACTCAATCTGTTGAAGTACATATTTGAATTTCTAAGAGAGGGTTTTTTAAGTACATAGCAAATATATACTTTATTCAAACATTTTTTCATAAATATTAAAATGTTGAGAATATGAAAAGAACAAGATAACAACATTAATTCAACAATTCTAGAATTTTCAGATGTTTACTTTTCTGGATACATAACCTTATAAAACTTTAATTATTCAAAAAATTTTTAACCATCATGATTTTAATTCAGTTTAAGACACAAAATTGTTAAGATTAATTGTAAACTGATTCATACAAGGGAAAAAAAGCACACCAATACAATTATCCGAATTGCAATAAAATAAGAAAAAATAACATTTGATAAGATTTCTTTGTTATTGAAAAAGCTTAATGTTGATTTAATTATATTGTAAAATGTAATGTCCTACATTAAAACACTTTTGAACATTAAAAGTCAAGTCAATGAAAACAAATTTAAGTTTCTTATTAAAAAACTTACTGTGTGTGCTATGGATTGTTGCTGCTGCTCCAAATTCAGATTTGAAAAATCATTCAATTTATCTGTCAAACAAAGATTTATTAATTTGTGATACCATGGAAGTTTATGAAGAATGCACAACTATTTTATTCTTTTAATTGAGTGCTTTAAAAAAAAGCTTTTTATCAATAAAGTTTCAGAGGCTTAGAAGCTTTAAAAATTACAAGATAAAATTAGAATTGCTTGTAGTCTCTAATAAATGTCTTGTTAAAAAAAATAGCTTGTTGGAAATTTGAAAAGGTGACAGTATTAAGCATTTTCAACTTTTAAATGACACAGATATTTTTGAAATGTCAGTATTTTAAAACACAAAAATTACTTGTAAAACTATTAATATATGTTACCCTTAAAGTGTGAAATCTGTTATTTCATACAATAACTATGTACTTCGTGATATAACTGGACATCAGTTAAAGTATATAAAATTATTGAATTCTATGATTTAACTAGGTATTCTATAGAATAACGATTACTTGATCGTTAAAGTATGAAATACAGCAACCAAAAGTTCTTTGACCTGGTTCTAACTGCTTTGGGAAGGATTTTTAGATTAGAAACTAGAAATGGCTGAAAAAGACAATTGTATACTCTAGATATTAATTCAGTATATGTCAGCGAGAATTAATTTCCATTGAAGAAGCTTTAAATATTGACACAATGCTTTGATCTGTTGCAACAGCTCAAAACTATGGTACTGGACAAGAATTTAAAAAGTTCTTGTGTAAAAAAATATGTAATAGTAAAAAGTGTGCTTGTTTCAAAAATAATCAGCAGTGCAATCCAAAGTGTCTCATCACAGCAATCCTTGCTCTAAGAAGAATGAAAAGTAAAATAAAGGTATCTCATAAAATTTAAATTAATATTCTCATACATTTTTGTTTTAAAAAATTTATACAATGTTTTTATGAAGCAACAGTTTTCTTCCCAGCTTGTATTTTTGTTGATAACATTTAAATATAATCTGTTTTTGCAACATATCCCCCCCCTCCTTTCTGTCACACTGTGTTCCCTTATCTGTTTTTAACTAATGTTGGCACAATATAAGTAATAATAAATTATATCATCTGTGTGTGTTTGTGTGCTTCCCTTATCTTTATCCAATTAATTATTTATCAGCAAAAGGAATAAAATGTATTTTTTTGAGAGATTTTAGCTATTTATGATCAATTAATTTATAAAATAACTTTTAAGTTATTTATTTTTCACTTCAACAGTCTAACCTTAGTTGTTTCATAAAATACCTAGTTATTTCATAGAATAATTAGGTAAAGTATGAAATTTTTCATCTATTATATACTTGAGCTGACCTTTATAGTTATTTCATGAAATAACTGAATTATACACTTTAATGATAACATATACAATGGATAACTATATACACTGAGTGGCCAAATTGTTATGCCCATTTGACATTTATACGGACTATAACTTCACATAGTAGCCCCTATAGCTATTAATGAGGAATGCAGGAATACAGAGGCATCCATTGCACTGTTTTTCTTATGAAGAAATAGGGGGAGAACATAATTTAGTTGTGTTTGAACACAGGATTATTGTAGGTGTTTGAAGTGTCAGAACCAGTATCGGCGAAATGGCTGCCCTTGTGAAGAGTTTGCGAGAAGCAGTTATTAATGTTTACAGCAAGTGGATTCCCAAGCAGAAAACCAGGTCTCAAGATCAGGTTTTGTTGTCGTTAAATGCTACTGAAAGTTCGCTCACAAAAAAGAATTCGAATATTGTACAGTCCAACAGAAGAGCAACTGTACTTAAAAAATTGTGGGGAATCTTAATCAAAGAGCAACTGCAATAGTCTGAATGAATTGCTCACCACACATTGCACTGCCTTGGCTAGGGTAGCCAATGACCTTTTTGAAAGCTTCCACTGTTGGCTTTAAACAAGAACAGATGTCTCCAGTTTGCAAAAGAGCAAAGGGATTAGACTGTAGATAACTGTAAAGGGGTCATATGGTCTGATGAATCCCATTTTGAATTATACCATATAGATGACAAAGTGTGAATATGGAGAAAAAGAATGAAGGTATGAATTCCATCTGTATATATATTGCCCCCTCTTTATGTTGGTAGAGGCAATATTAAAGGTTTGAGGATGTTTACTTGGCACTGCATGGGTCCTTTGATTTGTATGGAAGAACATCTGAAAGTTCAAGGCTATTTAATGTTATCTCAGATCAAGTACACTCTGTTATATTAATAGTGTACACTGCCAGGTATCAATACATTCAACAGGACAATGCTTTCTGTTATACAGCTGGCATTGTTACCGGATCGTTTAAAGAGCCTGATAGAAATTTCACCTTGCTTAGTTGGCCTGCACAATCACCAAATCTCAATCCAATTGAGAATAAGTGGGATGAGATCAAACAGAGTATCTGGAAGTTAGATCCAGTGCCATCAAATCAAAAGGTAATGGAAAATGTATAATTAATCAGATACCCTCTCAAATTCCTCTTACCACCTACCAACAACAAACAGTGCTAATGGGAAGAAGAATCCATCCAATATTAAGGGAATAAAGTGATCCAATATTGTATTGAAGGAGTGGTCATAATAATTTGGCCACTCAGAGTATAAAAAGAGATAGAGAATTATTGCCATCATTGAATTCTTCAATGAAGGAATAATTAAATGCAAATTACAATTATATTGAATTCCTCAAAATTCCTGAAAAAGTAAGTAAATAATGTCCTCATTATTTCATTCAAGTAAACAAAAATGTTATATCCAAGGTTAGAAGAAATTAAACACACACAAAAAAAAAGCTATACTTGAATATGGAACAGATTTATATAAGAATATATTTGTTTAGATGACATAAGTTTTATTTCTCTATATAAGAATTGAATCCCTTTCTATTTGAAAACATGCATTATTAGCGGTAAAAAAGTGTTGATTTTCATAAACAATTTTTATTGTTAATAAAACTCTTTAAAAAAAGGGTAATTCAATTAAATAAGCAAGTAAATCATAAAGCAATAATATGATTTTTCCCCCCAAATATAAAGATATTCTTCAAGCAAACAAGTCTTTTAATGTAAGCTGAAATAATATGAATTGCAAAAATGAATAATGACAAATATAAATTAAGAGCATCATCTCTTTAAAAATAATTTTTTTTTCTTTAAAGAAATCTTCAATAATACCTTCACAGTACTGTAATTGGAATAGTTCTCATTTGCACCTTACATCCAGTAACTATTTTTATAGTGCAAAAATTGTACTACAAAAAATCAGATTCTACAGGAATTAGAGTTTATATTCAGAAGAATTTATAGTGAAGATAGGTTATATACTAGGCCAAAGGTGTTCAACTCAAAGGCTAATTTGGGCAAAATAAACAAGGTTTAATTTTAGGTGCCCCCCCCCCAAATCAATATTTATACAAATGTAAGTTTATTTCAAATAATACATTATAATAAACTTAAATAAAAGAACAAGAAAATTTTAATGTTAACGTCCTGACATTTGGCATTTCTTTTCTGCTACTATCTTTCTATTTCAGGCAAAAAGTTTGATATTTTATTACATACTATTGTGTGTAAAGATACTGGCTGGGCAGCAAAAATGTACATTGTGGGCCACAAGTTTGACACCCCTGTACTAGGCAATATATGTGATAAAATACATTAGTCTACAGTTTATAAAGAAAAAGGAAAAACAGGTAATAAATATTAATTGAAAAATGTATTAAAAGAATAGGGAACAAAATCTTTTTTGTGAAATATAATACTGAGGTAGAAAAAAAGATGTTCCACAATTTATAGTATATTTAGTTTGTAGGCTGTATTACTTTAACCATTTGTAAATAATGTTGAAATTTATGATTAATAAAAACTATTAGTGATTAATGTATTTTTGAAACTGAAATAAAATGAAATCTAGAAACGTCTAGTACAGAGGTTCCCAAACTTTTGTGTCTCAAGGACCCCTTGCCATGTTTTCGGTTTTGTGTAGACCCCTACTTACTTAATATTAAATTTGTGCAAATTTAACAACTTAAATGTTTTTTGACATGTGATATAGCACTACTTTAAAAGTATTATGTTTCTAACTGTAGTTAAGTAGAGTGTTTAAAACTTAAGAAACACATGTGAATTATAGTAGAACGTTGTTTATCCGAATCAATTGGGACCAGACACCGTTCGGATACGTGATTGTTCAGATAACCAAAAACCGAATGTGATCCATGCAGTATATGAAACCAGACACTATACAAATATTGAAAATCCTCACATGCGGGAAACGTGCTTGAAGAAAAAAACAAAATTTCGCAATTTTACCTTTATTGTGGAAATTAATCACTAATTTTTTGCTGTACCATTGTACACCTTCGTTTTTTGCTGCAAGGTCTCCGATTCTCTTGAACAGCAGTAGTTGAGTAGGACAGCATTCTGTTGTTTGTACCACTCCATAGCCGTCTCTAATGCAAAAAAGGTGTCAGCATTTGATGGCACCTTGCTACTTTCGTTGTTGTTGTTGTCCTTGTCTTCATCCGTTTCATCATCGACAAGGTCGGATTCTTCTGGCACGGAAGTCACAATCTCATCATCATTTAGCATTTGAAATACACAGTCTTCTGCTTCGCATGCCATCCAGGTTTCTACATCAACAAAAGAGCATGTATACACCCCCTTACTTGGAAACAAACTGACCTAATATTCCACACAGATGTCTACCAAATCACACAACTGAAATTCCCCAGATATTCCTCACCTTGGGTTTTCTTCTCACTTTTGGCCTCATAAGAAACAACTGTTAAGCATTGCACTGCTCAAAAACGTATCCAGATTTTGGTTTGGATATTTGACGCTTCGGATAATAAATGTTCGGATAAACGACGTTCTACTGTAATTAAATTAAAATTTAATTACTATATGAAATAATAGTTGCATAAAATAACAGATCAACAAACAAATGTTTTACATGAGTTGGACGAATCTGTTGCTTCAATAACAAGTTTTCAACATTTGGCTTTAATCTTTTAAGGTTTAACCCTAAATCTCCTCGGTTAGTAAAATCAAATCTTTTTTTTTCTTTCTTTTTCTGTTTTTATTTTCGAGATTGGCAAATGCACTGAAACTCCTCCTCTCTGGGAAAAGCAATAAAAAACTTTCTTGAGATGTTCCATAATCCAGGATAAATAACAGGTATATTTTTTAAAACCAAAATTGCTCTGACATTTGTTTCTAAACTTTACTTTAAGATCTTTGTTAGAACTATTAAAATCAGTTCATTTTGTGATCAGACATTTTTTTTTTATAATGACAACATGAATTCAGTACCTACTGTGATATTACCATAGTCAAAGCATTTTCAAACCTAGTTTCAAAACCTGAATAAAGGGCATTTAAATGCTGAACATAGATTAAAACATCATTTTTTGGCAGATTGTCTGTGACAAATTGAGAAACTTAAAACTCACAAAGTTCGGTTTTATATTCCTTTAGTTTGATTCTGGCAAGAAACACTGAAAGAATGGTCTTTTTTTAATAAAATTTATGCTATCACCTTGTAACTGTAAATTAACCCCAGTAAATTTAGTAAATAAAACTGTTAAATAGGTAAATCTGGTAAAAACCTTCTTTTAAAATTAAAGTCGCGATCTAGTTTAGGATATTGTAGACCCCCATTTACACCTCAATTATTTTTTTGCTGATGTCAACTCCTCGCAGGTCACCATAGACCCCAGGGGTTCCATATAGACCACTTTGGCAATGACTGGTCTAGAACTTAGGCTATTACTTGCATGAAAATCACTTTGTGCTCAGTAATAAAAGAGAATTTTAATTTTTATTGCTTTATTTCAATAATTTTATATAATTTCCCTTTTTAATCAATAGTTATATTAAAAACAATTCTGCCACTATTATTCTCTTACAATCAACATATTATGTGAGTTGAAAAGTTATAACATTTATAGAAATCATATAATTTAAGTCCAAATGTTTCAAAAAAAGACACTGAAAAAATGAAAAGAAATAGTATAACAGGCAAATTGCAACAAAAGTGATTCAATGAATATAAATTTAAGTCCTATATTTTCTTATAGTGTGATATAATTGCTGATGGGATAACTTATGTTAAATCAGTTAACTTTAATTAATAAAATTCTATTGTTAAAATTCCTTGTAATATGATCAGGATTACATAGTTCACAAAGTTAAAAACACAAATATATATAGTTGGACCCTCTTCAGAAATACAGCCAAAATTTCATTTTGCATTTGCTGAAAACATTGTAGATTGGACATAATGTCTATGTGCAGGTAAATGGAATGAAATATTAAAGATATACATGTTTATTCAAAGTAGAAAAGGTTTAATACTGAGTAATTTTAAATTTTATTGTGCAGTAATCAAATTAAAATGCCTTGTATTATGCGCTGAAACATACATATTATTTTCATCAAGAGAACAAACTGTGATATCTGATTTTACTTGTCTGAAATATTTCTGAGAGAAATGCATATAAGGTATTAAATACTATTCCTATGCAAAATTAGTTGTTTATTTGAATAACCAGATAGGTGCCACATGGATTGTATCTAAAAATGCCACATCAAAATAGTTTATATGTCTGATATTAAGATCATCTGTACTAAAGATAGTGCAAAAATTCACTCATAGACAAAGTTCCAATTAAATTTGATTATACCATAGAAATTGTAAGTTTATCTTTTTAATGAATTAAAAATGAATTTTAAAAAAATATTTAATGATTTTGAAAAATGTAAAGATTTTATACGAATTCAAATGAATACTTTTAAATTTAAAAATATCTATATATTTTTATCTTTGTGGAACAAAGACGTAAATAATATGAAAGAGGGGGGGGGAGTAAAACTTACTTGATAGAACAGTGACTACAGCAGGATTAGAAAGAATCTGAGAAATGTTTGATTGAAAATTCAATTTATAAACAAGACATTTATAAATTCCACTATCTTCTTTCCTGAAAATATAACATAAAATAAGATTTCTGTGATGTTGAAGTTTTATTATTGAGTGCAAATAAAGTAGTTAATGAATCACTTTAAATATTTCAATAACAAAACTTGCCTAGCAGGTGAAATACAGAGTACTGAATCTTGTTGCAAAAGCAATTCTTCTTCATCTCTGAACCACCGATACTCAGGAGGAGGGTATCCAATAGCCTCACATACAATTCGAAGCTCTGTGCCTTCATGTATGATTATGGTTGACTGTGGTTGTTGAATTATATTCAGAGGTTCTTAACATAATAAAACATAAAACACAGTTAATAAGAAAAGTTAAGGATAATTTCTTTTATTAAATATTCTACACACACACACAAGGTTTCTAGAATGAAAGTCAGTCAAAACTTTGAGAAATTTTCTTTTGTCCATGATATGAAAGTAATCAAAGTAATTTAATTCAATAGAAAGGGAGGAATACAGAAATATTACTAAAAACATTAAATAATCCTTCACATTTTTTGAAAATATTTGATTATAAGTAATAATAAAAATAACTGAAAGAAAATTTTCAATAACTTTTTTATAAATATCACGATACAAAGTTACTTATTTTGGATACATTAAATTCAATATGATATAGAAAAAACATGTTAAAAAGAATAAATTGCATCAATTTATTAAAAGTTATAAATATGAATTTTAAATGAATTAGAAATTTGATTTATAATAACAATATAAAGGTAATTTTCATGTAATCAAATATGTAAATTTAAATTCATGGATATTGAAAATGGAAACTATCAAAGCTGCAATGTTTGTCTTCAAAAAGAAAAGGGAGGTGGGAAGAGCTATAATTAAACTAAATATTAAGTTGAGAAATTTAATGTTCTTCCTTGATTATTGAAACATACTTTGAAAGATGATATTACAGAAAAGTTAATAAATATAATATAGCCTCTGGAAACTATGAAATGATGCTTATGTGCAGCAACTATTATTCATATTGAACAATTTATAAATAACTTCAGTTAAAATATTATGTACCCAAATTAAACTTTTAAACTCTGACATTGACACATCTAATTTAATTAGTTTCTTATATTAATTTGTATGTATTCTCAAAGAAATATATTACTAAAAATATCATTTATTTATTTATATTTTGTTCTATGTGTGTGTGTGTTTTACTATCTAAGTTATAAATTATAAATGCGGATTATAAATTTACTTTAAACTACTTTGATTCATGATAAGTAATTCAACTATATGATTAAAATGTTTCATGCATTACATTTTATTTAAAAATGATATAAATGAAAACTTACATAAAAAAAGGCAAGCCTGCAGAATAGGGGGGAAACATACAAATTATTGAGGAACAATTCTCTCAAAGGCCCCACAAATAATTCATCTCATTCTTTTCTTATATCCCATTTATGTATTTTTGCAACCATATTAATGACTTTTTTATAAGAGAGAGAAAAATGACAATTAACAAAGAAAACTTTTTTTATATACATACATGTTTGTACTAACAAATTTCACACAACTACCTTGATTTATTTTTTTAAAATTTAAAATAATCTCTACACTCCTTTATTAAATGGAAATTTTAGAGTATTAAAACAGCTTCGAAAAACTATTTCTTTTAGTTTCTTAGTCTTAGCATGAAATAAATTCAGCTAAAAATGATTCAAGACGATTTGGGGATATTTCTCTTTGCTTTTTATTTCTCCATTTATTGCCTCTCTCTCTCTCTCTTACATTTTCCTAAAGTGTTGCAAGTGAGTGCTAGTCTTTGAACTAATACTATTGTATGTGAGTCTTATGCAAGAAGTCAGCCTTTTCAAGTTCATTTTTATGAGCAGATCTGTACTCAGAGGAAATTAGACCTTCCTGTGTTCCATGTTCATTAATTTTCTTCATTAGTATATAGTTACACTCTTATTAGGAACTTTGAATTATATATAAAAAGGATTTCTTCATCTCCCAGCACATTTCACTTAAAATACTCAGTGGTGATTAGAAAGCAAATTAAACTTTTTTTGCTTTGAAAATATCACATCAATTTCAACGATTAGATTCTCCCCCTCTCCCAAAAAAAATCCCATGTCTGCATTTTTAACCTAGTATACAGATAAATAATTGCTCCAATCAATTACTGTTTTGACTGCCATCTGAAACTTTAATCCTTTTACTTAACTCAAAAACTAATGCTCATCAATTCCTTACACCAGCAATAAACAAGTATAGCAACTGCAGAAAAAGATGACTATTTTGAATTAAATGCTATTTCTAATATCAAATATGTTGATCAGAGAGAGAGAGTTTTTAACAATGCATTTCCATAATGCCATATTAACTAGAAATTCAGCCAAATTCACATCCAATTTCCCCACATTTTTTAATCATCATCACTTGATAACAAAGAATATCATTTGCTAATCTTCACCTTGTTTTAAGGCTCCTTTGCTTCAAATAGCATTGAACAATTCCTAAAGAATATGAAATTTGTCAATACGAAGTTTTTCCCTGTAAATTTAATAATTTACATTTGTAAGGTTTATCACAATTTGTATTGGATTTTCATTTCCCATTCAATAAAAAAAGTATCAAAGAATGATGTTATACATAATTAAAAAAGAATGAATCAACTGGCAAGAATAACCAATATGCACAAGATAAGTATCCAAAAATTTAAGGGTAAGTTATCTGCGCAAAACTGTATCTGTCACGAGCCCTCCCTCGATGTGCAAATTTACATATATGCATGCATTAATCATCATTCTTCGACCTTGGCTCGTCACCACAGTTAATTTTAGCAGTATTATTTTAATGGAAATATTTTGGTGATAAATCTTAATCTCAAAATAATGAATCAATCAGTACTAATTGAAATTTATTATTCATATTACTGATTGTTAGCCGAGATAGGCACAGTAGGCCTTGGTCCTCATGGGCTGTTGTGCCACTGAGTTCAGTTCTGTATTACTGATTGTACTATAGTAGGGTAAGCTTTGAAAGCAAAGTACTAAGAGATAAAAAAAAATTCAGCAATTCCCATATCAAATATTTTGAACAAAAAAGGTTAACTAATCACAAAGGTCATATAATAATACAGTATTTATACAATGCCCATATAATCTTTTTGATTCTCAATATATATTTAAGCTACCCATACAGAAAATAGCAAACTATAAGTTGAAGTTTTGTATTATTTTACAAAAAGAAAGTAAGAAAATGGGTACTATCTCAACAAGGCAGCTTTAACCTTTATAGGATGACTGATTAATTTTTCTGCCATAAAGAACAGCGTCTTAAATGATGGGTTTAATTCAAAAATCAACCATTTCCTTTTATTCTAAACAGCCTTTAGATCATCATGGGACCTATAAAAATTCATGAATGTCAGTCCCTTGGTTGGTCTCTAGTATTCAGAAGGTATGGGGATAAAGCTTTTTCTTTCACACGTATGTAGAAATCCCTCTTATGTCTCACTGCTCACAAATAAAATGTTTCATTCTTTATATCATTTTTGTAAGCATTCCACCTATCCCTTCCTTTTTCTCATCTCTTTAATTTAGACATTTATCATTTCTTTTTTCATTTTAAATTCCTTTTATTTTTATAAAAGTGCCAAAATGGAAACAACAGCTCACCACAGAGGAGATTCAAAGAAGTTTAATTGATTTAGATGAGATTTTTCATAATTTTGAGTTAGAAAATAGAACAATCATATTCAAATAACAGTACATGAAAAGGAAAAACAAAAACTTTGAAACACAATGAAGAATTATTTTTTGCATGAAATAAAGCTTGAAAAATGTAGTGTACTATATCTAGTTAAATGGATACTATAAATTTATTACTAGATGAAATTCATTCAAAAAAAAAATCAATACACCATACCAAGCAATAAATATATCATATAAATATCCTACAGAAAAATCCTTCAATTTTTGAAAATCATTATTGTGAACAATGATAAAATTCACAATAAGATGTGCAAGTTCAATTTTTAAAATAATTTAATATTGTTAAAATTGATTAGTAAAGAGTTGCATATGGAAGACATAAGCTTTATCTTACCTTCTTGCTTTAAATGAATCAAAGCACTTTGAAGATTGATTTCTTCAAACCAGTATATTAAATCTGACACACGACCACCTCTAGAATCTAAATAAGAGAGAAGCCAATCGCCTGGAGTCGTATTCCCTCGATAACTTTCTGTTTTCATTTTTTGATTTATCACATTACTATAGAGGCAAGGAGTAAAAATGCATGAGTTATTACAATGCAAGCAATAACAACTAGATATGAAGAAATGCACACACTTGCCAATGAATTGGAAACCGTTGAAATTTGAATGCATGCTAGGGATGAAGAATGCAATTTTTTTATGACAAGGGTTATATGTGGTTACAATGCTAGTAAAAGTAAGGCGCAAGAGTGCTTTTCATGATAAATGAAGTAAAATGGGAAAAACGTCAGAACTTTCCGCATTTAAAAAGGGGGCTTATTATTGGTGCCATTTAGCAGGAGCCTTGACTTCGAAGACAGCAAAGAAGAATAAGAGAAGGATCTGGGTGGTTCTCAAAAAAAGCCACATCAAAGGTTTTCAAAAGTTAGAATAAGAATCTACAGTCCTTATCTAGAAAATGTAACTGTAGTTTGAGCAAAATTTTCGAAGAGCATGATCAGCGTCGTCTCTGACCAATTGTACAGAAGAACAGGGACTTTACTGTGCTTCAACTGACACAAATTGTCTAAGAGACCCAACTCTTTTAACTAAAGCTGTTCCCAAAAGATTTCAGCTCAAACCATGCACAGAGGATTATAGATGATAGGAAAGCAAAGTCAGGTCCGACGAGAACTGCCAAAATGCAAAAATTTGTTTTCAGTGATGCCAGGAAAGAACACACTGGACATCTAAGGATTGGAAACAGGTAATATGGATGGACATGATGGATCCTGTTACACGTATGGAAGACGTCAAATTTTACGAGAATGCCACAAAGCCATGAATCGATCTTGCCTTACTCACACTGTACATGGGTCTGGTGTGAGTATCATGATATGGGGCATGTTCTGTTGGCATGGAAGTAGTGCCTTGGTGTTCCTCAGGGGGCAAACAAACAGCCTTAAGATACCAAGATAGATACAAGGTACGCTCCAAAAATTCAGGGACTGTGGCCATTCCTAATGATGAAAGCAAGTACCTAAAATATAATTGCTTGAAATAGATTCTTCTAACCCTTCCACATCTGCCCATCCAAAGTTAATCCTTTGTTCCACAACATAAGAAAAATGTGTTTTCTTGAACAGCGCTGTAACATTCAATTCTGTCAACATTTAGGTAAAACACCAATTGAGATTTTGGAAATGCTAAGAACAGTGTACAGTAATCTATGGCGAGATTCAAGGTTTATGAATGGCATTGGCGTTTTAAAGAGGGTCGAGAATCTATCAAAGACAATGAATGCATTGGACGACCTTCACGGAACATGGAAAATGTTGCGTTGGTGTATGAATGTGTTCGAAAAGATAATTGCGTTAAATACTCCCACAAATCGCTGAGGCTACACATTTCTTGAAGACAAGTTGCCAGGGCATCCTAATAGAAGATCTCAACAAGTACTGTGTGTCTTAGCACATCGTCCCTTGAATGTTGACAACTGAACAAAAGGAGGAATGAATGAAAATAGTGGGTGAATCAATCAACAAAGTCCCAGGATTTTTTAATCACAGCTTTACATGTGACAAAATGTGTTATTTGTTTGAAATCCAATCAAAGCTTGCGTCTTCAATATGGAAGTCGCCCGGATCACTGCGATTGAAAAAATTCTGGCAGGATCAGAGCACAGGATAAGTAATGATGGGGGTATTTTTTTATTCTCAAGGAATTGTGCATTCAGAATTTATTCCCAAAGGTCAAACTGTTAACAAGGAGCATTATTGATGTGTTATACATTGTTTGAGGGAATCCATTTGTCATAAATAGCCCCAGTTCTGGCAGAGTGGCGAATGGTACATTCTACATGACAACGCACCAGCACATCTATCCCAATATGTAAAAGAATTCATCGCCAAAGCTTGCACTAATGCGCTTCCGCATTCCCCCTATTCACCGGACTTAGCCCCATGTGACTTTACCTGTTCCCATGAATAAAAAAACATTTACAGGGATGCCGTTTTGCATCATTGAATGAGGTGAAAGCAGCATCGTAGGTCTTACGGAAGATTACGAAAAATGGTTTTTAATTGTGCTTCCAGAAGTTATATGAACGTTGGCAGAAGAGTATCATCGCCTAAGGGGACTACTTTGAAGGTGGATGAGCTTTGGTGTTGTGAACAATTCAGGGAAACACCTTGTCCTCAAACTTTTGGATCGTACTAGGTATATTGACAGAACAAGTGCACCCTGCAATGTTGCATTTTTACCCAGATGGCGATGGATACTTCATGGATGATAACGTAACTATACATTGTGCTAGAAATATACAAAATTGTATCACTGAGCATCAGTCTGACTTCCAACCCCTTTCCTGGCCCCCACAGAGCCAGAATCTTAAACCCATGGAAAATGTGTGGGATATGGTGGAAAGATGCATCAAACAGCACTCTCCTTTTCCATCTAATATACAATATCTAAAAAGCTGCGTAGACAATGCATGGTTTTCTCATGACATAGATGCACTCCAGAAGCATGTAGACTTGATGCCCAAATGAATCAGAGTAGTTATCCATGCAAAAGGTGATACAATAAACTATTGATCTTGGGTTTCTAATTCATTGACTATTGTGTGTATAAAAGTTATACAATGTGATAAAAATAATTGATTTTTATCATATATTATCTTCTTGAAATAATATTCTATTGATATAACTCTTATATTAAATGCAACAAAAAAAAACTCATTTGTAGTAATTTTAATTAAATAGAAAAAAATACTACATGTGATTAGACTCTAAACAAAGTGAGATTGGAGGCTAGTACGCTTTTATTTTCACATTGGTGCAGTAATAGAATAGAACTTTTAAAGACATAGAAGAAAATAAGTTCAAAGAATCTCTTTCTCTCTCTCCTTTGTTTGCCATGCATTGAAAAAAATGCCTTTCAACCACTTATGCAAAAGGAAAAAAGATATTCAGTTTTTTAAAATATATCTTTTGGTTATGCATTACATTTAAAGTTTTGAAAAATGGAGAAATTTCACTATTTTTTTGTCCCAATTATTTAACTTACCTATATCATAAAACAATAATTCTAAATGTGAAATTGGAATATGAGGTGTAAGGAAAAAAACTAAAATCTGTCATTGTCATTGGTAACCCAACTACCCATATTTCTCTTTAATACAACTCACAAAGTTATAAAGATCGCCAGAATAACACAGGTAAAAAAAAATTGCATTTGCAGATAATCTAAAAATTAATTTCTTTTCGTATGTTTATAAAAAAATAGTAGTTATGGAGTTTAATAAATACAAGTCATTCATTATTAAAAACTTTTAAGTAATTATTTATCAAGGTATAGGTACACATGATAAACAATATTTAAATTTATTTGGACAGAATCAAGGTTTGAAAGTTATTATTAAGCATTTTCTCATGCATAAGAATCGGTTTGTTGGTTCTTTTGGTGGTAATTGTCACATTTGACAGAAAAATCCAGTTACATCAAATGTACTAATTTACACCACTACACGCAAAATGTGTATCTGATCTAGTAAAAACTATCTAAATACAAGAAAGAAGAAAAAGAAAATGGAATTACAATAAAAAAAAAAGAGTGAAAATGGGGAAAATTTACTAAGACATTTCCCCCCCCCCTTTGCATTAATCAAATATAGCAAAGAACATACAATAAGGAAAAAAACACCTAGGTACTCTGGAGTTGCACAAGTTTCATACTTATTTAAAGATAAGCCCTAAAAAGTAAAAAAACTAGAGATTTTTTGACAAATAAATAAATAAATAAATAGGTGTGAAGAATATAAAACAAACAAAATCAATGAAAGATGCAAGTTTAAAATATTTGAATAGTTATTAAAATTTGTGTCACAGTTTAACCTTTTAAAATCGGCGGTACACACGTTGTACAGGAAATTTTTTTGTCATTTGCATCAGCGGTGGTACGAATGTCGTACCAAGGTTTTAGAGACAGTTCTTTCCCCCCTTTTTTCTAGCACACCCTTTTACGATTTTCCCTGACTCTTTTTATGGGTTTGCTTCTACTGTCCATAATTGGGTGGGGTTATTCTTCTCAACATTTTGCATATTCCTTATAATCGGCGACGTTTAGGAACAAGTTTCGACTTTTTTTTAAAAAATATACTTCATTCGATGACTTTACGTTGTCTGGGAGAAAAAGATTTTTCTTTTCTTCTGCTGTTACTTCTATTTCTTAGAATGCCCCAAAAATTTTTTACACAAATTGAGATTGAGAATTTGATGAAGAAAATTTTGATGATAGTGATTCGAAGTATGAAGATGAATTTGAAAATAGTATTTTTGAAAATAATGAGGTTGATTTAGTTGAGAAAGTTGAAAAATTATTCTCATGGAAAGAGGTAGAAGGCTAGGAAGCGATAAATGTATTGCCATTTTCTGGTAAAGTTGAAGCTAGCAATTTCAAAACTGAAAATGATTTTTTTAAATTGATGTTCACAAATGAAATTTTATCAGTTCTGGTTGAAGAAACTAATAGGTATGCATTTGATGTACTTAATCTTCATGGAGAAACATCTGACAAAAGAAATCCTGCATCTTCATGGAAACCAACCAATAAAAATGAAAATTTTAAATTTCTTGGTTTAATTTTACTGATGGGACACATTGAAAAAGATAGCATACAGGATTATTGGACAACTAATAATCTGATGGAAACTCCATTTTTAGAGAAGTGATGCCCCGCGATCGTTTCCTAATCATTCAAAAAAATTTACACTTTTCCAATAATAGTTTAAAAGGAAGCAGAGATTCTCCAACTTATGACAGATTGTGGAAAATACAAAACATTTTTGATTGTTTTAGCAGAACATTTAAAGAAGTGTATGGTCCCACAGAAAATTTATCTTTCGATGAAGTTATCATTGAATTTAAAGGAAGAGTATTATTCAAGCAATACATTCCAAAAAAACACAAACAGTGGCTTTGAAAATGTACAAAATTGCAGATTCCACTGGCTATACTTATGAAAGAGAGTATATCTAGGTAAAGATAAAAAAGAAAACTTTTCAACATCTGTTTCCTATAATGTTGTAAATACAATGACAGATTACATAAAAGGTAAAGGTCATAAACTCTTTATGGATAACTTCTTTTCCTCGCCGGAACTTTTTTGAGACCTTTTAAAAGAAAAAATGGTCAACTCCTGTGGAACTGTACAATCTAACAGAAAACATTTTCCAAAGAATCTGGCTCCTTATAAAATGAAACAAGGCAATCTTCCAGTGAAATTTTGTAATGGAATGGCAGCAATGTGTTGGGAAGATAAGAGGCAGGTATACTATATGCTGACCAATATGCACAGCCCCCGAAACAAATTTATCATTGATGAATGAAAAAGATTTTTTTTAAAAATTGACAGTGACATTCCTGAATGCAAAAAAGAGAAATTAACAACAACCAAGCTAAAAATTGTGGCAGATTACAACAAGCATATGGGATATGTTGATTTAGGAGACCGCATGGCATCCACCTATACTTTTGCTAGACGAACTAGAAAATGGACAAAAAAATTATTCTTTAGCCTCATTGATATTGCTGTTCTGAATGCTTTTCTAATTTTTAAATCATGCCAAACTTCGTCAAAATTCAGTTTAAAAGAATTTAGAATGAATTTAATTACATCTCTAATAGGAAATATAAATCATAAAAATGCAGAACCTTCAGTAACAAAAAAAGTTAAGACAAATGCTAGTACATTTTCTCATTGGCCATTTGACAAAAAAAAAAGAAGGTGCGCTTATTGTGCGAAAAAAAATATACAAAAGAGAACACTGTAATCTGTAAGGCATGCAATGTGGCTCTTTGTATTGACCAGAACTGCATCGAAGATTATCACAGAATTTATTTAAAAATCCATTAACATATAAACCAATAAAAAAACAAAAGACCAGAATTTAAAATATTAAAACTGAAAGATTCATAAAACCAGTTGTTAAATTTGTCGAGGTTTGAAGTCCTCATATTGGTGTGGTGTGGAAGTTCAGTGAGAGGATCAGATTTCTGAGGTTTTAGAGTGTGATATTAAAAAATCAAATCAAATTGGATCTCAAAATATTTGGAATGCATTTATTATTTTGTGCACAAAAATGGCATTAATTCAAAAAGTAAAATGTTCTACATATTGTTCTTAAAATTTTTACATATTTTGTCAAACAGTTTTGAAAATTTGAGGAGTTATTTTTTTATTACATGGTTTCATTATTGTAGTTAAATATGTAAACTGTTTTATTTTAGAGTGAAGTAAAACGTTTAGTATATAATATAAATCTTAAGTATATATATATAAATAATTAGTAATGTGTCTTAATGTAATCTTTAGTATATATATAAATAATTAGTCAATGATTAACTCTTTTGTGACAGGTGTGTGGTATATGCACCAGTCTCAAAACCCCTTATAAGACAACAGGCCATTCAATTAACTTTTCCATAGGGAGGGGCAAACCTGTAGAACCAGTACTAAAGGCAATTCACCAGCAGGTCATCCAGGTGACATTAGGGGTCCTGCTGGTGACATTAGGGGAAGATGCACAAGGCACACACCTGTCTAAACAATGTTTTCAGCTGATCAGTATGTCGTCGCGAAAAAGTTAAGAATTGATTTTGCATTTTAAGGACAGACAATAACCGTATTCTATGACAACAAATATAATATATACAGGGATCCAGCTTTTTAATAAATTGGAAAAGTTTTTCTTAAAATAGATTCCAATTCTAAAAGTAGTTTGAAATTCCAAAAACAGCTTTGATCCTGCATATGTCAAATCAACCATGTCACAAAAACTTATCACTAACTTTATGGTGTCAAAAAATAAATCAATTGAAATCGTATCTTCAAATGATGAAAGCAATTTTGAACCAAGAAAATGTGCATTTTGGATAACAACAAGTAGCAGTGAATTATGTTTGTGCATTTTGAAAACTTCTCCATGTACACCACCACTGACAGAAAAAAAATCTCAACACCAAGAAAGATGTGTTAGATAAACAAAATTTAGTAGGCATGTTTATACTTCTGAAAGATGACATTGATTCTAATTCTGTACTTCGGGCTTAAGTGTGGTGCTAATAGCACCACTCACAACTTGCAAATCAGTGTTGCTTTAAATGTGTGCTGTAAAGTTTGTGTTATCTGTCTATGAAATTTGACATTAGCCAAAAATGCCTTAAAGACTAAGAAGCCATTATCAAGAGCTCACTAAATTTGAATGAGGTCATGTACTAGGGCTACGAGAAGGTGGATTTTCTTTCTGCAATATTGCAGAAAGACTTGACCAGAAGGGATCCACTGTGCATGATTGTTGGAAGCAGTGGTCAAAGGGCGGTACCCCCTCAAGAAGACTGGATTCCAGGCAGCCACGTGGCACTACTGAGAGGGTAGACCACCGTATTTGGCACAGTTGTGGCGCATCGCACTGAATCCATGGCAGAAATTCGAACTGCAGTTGGCACCACAGTGATACAACAAACTGTTAGAAATTGGTTACTTCAAGGACAGCTCCAAGTCAAACGCCCTGTAGCATGTATTTCACTGACTCCAAGCAATTGCCGTTTGCACTGCTAGTGGCGTCAAGCCAGAGCTCATTTTAGGAAGAAGTGGAGATCTGTTGTGTTTTCTGATGAAAGTGGGTTCTGCCTTGGTGCCAGTGATGGCTGTGTGTTGGTCAGAAGGAGGCTAGGGGAATGTCTGCAATCAAACTGTCTGTGACCTAGACACACTGGACCTACACCTGGAGTTATGGTCTAGGAAGCAATTTCCTATGACAGCAGGTGCACTCTCGTGGTTACCCCAAACACACTGACTGCAAATTTGTATGCCAGTCTGGTAATTCAACCTATAGTACTGCCATTCATGAACAGCAATTAAGGGGGAGTTTTCCAACAGCATAATGCTCACCCTCACACCACTGTTGTAATGCAGTGTGTGCTACACAAAGTGTTGACATGTTACCTTGGCCTGCGAAATCACCAGATCCGTCTCCAGTCGAGAATGTATGGGATATCATTGGACGATAACTCCAGCATCATCCACAGCCAGCACTAACTGTCCTAGTACTAACAAAACAAATACAAGAAGCATGGAACTTCATACCACTATGTGAAATTCTGCACCAGTATGACACAATGAATGCATACAAGCATTCAAAATTCTGGAGGTTACACTGGCTATTAATTTCCCACTTGAAATGCATTTTCTTAAGCTTAAATTAACCTGTGCTCTTGAAAATTTAATCAATTAAACACATTAATTAAACAATTGCATTTTCCAAATTTAATTACTGTACAATAATTATTTCTTTGTGTTGGGATTTTTTTTCCTCCATAAGTATATCAGAAATTAAATGTTTCCAAGTGTAATTTAATTATTTATTTTGTTTGGAAGCACTTTTTCATGTATATTGTAAGTAATTGAAGTATTTTGTAGGTGGAACTTTTTTATGCGGTCTCTCTCTCTAAGCAGTATAAAAAAAATTTCCTGAGCAAAGTTGTTTGTTATAAGTAAGTATTTATGGAAATTTACAAATATTTTACTTTGCAGTTTCTTTTATGCAGCCCCTATCTACCACACAAAAATAAGTTTTAATGTATAATAAAACCCTTAAATCTGTATTCTAGACCTCTTTTCTCTAACTCTTCATGCATTATTGAGAGAATTGAATTGTTTCAAATATTTCTTACAGTATGGCACCCTGAATCATACTGGTAGGTTGATTTGGTGCGCCACAGCTACAAGGTTGCCGACCCCCAAAGTAAATTATAACTCACTAATAATCACTTATTTTTCAACTTGTTTTAAAATCAGATAAAATTTACAAAAATTAACTTTGAGAAAAAATTATCAAAAATGCTTCACTTATACTTGTTGGTCATTTTTTTAAAGAATAACCAAAGATGATTTATCACCCTTGATTTAAGAAAGTATTTGACTGCCTTTTCATGAGAAAACAATTAACTATAAATAACAGTAATTAACTAGAAGTAACTAAAAGTATATTGACAATTCCAGATTTATAAATACTATACTACCTTGAAATAATATTAAATCATTTAACCAATATTCAAATGGGAAAAAAAATACTTAAAATAAATTTATGTCATCGTTAAAATTAAAATCATATTAAAAAATTTAAGAGAAATTTTAAAGTTTCCATCAATAACAGAAATTTAAAAAAAAAATATTTGAAAATAAAGTAAAGCAAAAATATGACTGTACTTAAAAATGTGAGTTGGTAAGACAGCTACAAACTTATCTCTAATGGATTCAGTATTCAGCATCAGTTTGATCTGATCATATTTTCGAAAATCCATTTGTAAAATTGTTGGATTATCCATTTCAGGTGATGAAAATTTAGTTCTTTATCTGAAATACAATATATTGTTGATTCTAAGAAATAACAAGATTCATTTTAGAATTAAACCTTGCTAAAAAATTATATACTTAATAGTAAAATTTATCTATCTATCAAAATCAATCTAAATTTCTGACTGGATGATCAATTGATCACCTTTTCATTTACTTGTCAAAATAATGCACAAAAAAATAATTTAAAAATAAATACAAATTATTCATTTTTTTGTGGTTATTATAGTTAATCTATCAAGTATAGCTTTTTCAATCAATTGTAATTTTATATTTTTAATATAAAAATGTATTATTTTCCTAATTTATTATTGTGCTTTTAAAAACAGCTCACTGAATTAATCATTCACCCTTAAAAAATCCATTATAATTTACTACAAATTGTGATGAGGGGTATATTTATGTAGTGAGAAGTCGAATTTTCTTTAAATGGAGTTTTTAATTTCATGAATAAAACTATACAAACAAATCATTTTGTTTTGCTTTTCACACACACACATAATAAAATTTTATATAAAGGTAAACTCTATACAAAGATTGTTAAATTTAAGAAATTTCATGCACACAAAATATCCCACTAATATACACTGGTGTCCAAAAGTTAAGCATAATTGATAATTATGTAAATAAAGAAGGAACTGTAAATCAGAATGGCAAGAAACGTTATATGCGAGTGTAAAATGGTTATAAAATAAGGAAGCAAATCAAAAGAATAATAATTAATTTTACTATCCAAAGTAGCAGTTTGAAAGAAAACTGAGCATAGCAAGGATTCACACTTTAAAGAAAAAATGAAAGAGAACATTAAATAAAATACTGATGCTGCAGTTTAATAAGGTGTGTGGTCACCTCTGACAGCCAGGCACGTTGCACAGTGATTTACCATACTTGCTATGAGATAATGCATGAGTTGTGGGCTCAAACGGTTCCAAGCTTCTTGGAAAGCTCTCTTCAGTTCTATAACGGAGCTTGGTGGGTGTGAAAGGGCTGCAATTTGTCTCCCAAGCATACACCATACATGCTCGATAGGATTTAAATTGGGGAGTTCGCAGGCCACAACATGCGCTGGATGTTTTCCGTTTCAAGGAAGTCATCAATCAGCATTGCTCGGTGACATGGCGCATTATCATCCATGAATATGAAGTCAGGACCAACAGCACCTCGATTTTAGCAAACATAAGGCTCAAGAACTTCGTCTCTGTATCTTTGAGCAGTCACAGACCCTGTGTCAAAGAAATGGAGGTCTGTGCGGCCGTCTATCATGATGCCTGCCCATACCATTACTACCCTTGATGGAAAATGATGTCTTTCCGTTATGTTTCTTGGTTCAAAACCTGTTTCACATTCTCTCCATATCGTTACCTGCCGAGAATCACTACTCAGACTAAACCGGGACTCGTCACTGAACATCACATTGGCCCACTCTCCCATGTTGATGTTTCGAACTCCAGTTCAAACAAGCGCGTTTATGCACAGATGTGAAGGGAATGCAAACTGCTGGTTTTCTGGCATACAGGCCAGCATGATTGAGGTTCCTGTAAACAGTTTGTCTCGAAATTCGTATTCCTGTGGCGACTGTGAGCGCCGAACCCAGTGCTCTGGCAGTACTGCCCCTCTGACGTCGCGCACTTATTACCAGATATCGGTCTTGGCGAGGGGTTGTGACTTTTGGTCGACCTGATACTGGTTGTCGGGTAACATCTCCCGTTCTTTGAAACCTCTGCCACAGTCTTGAGATCACAGACTGGTCCACATTCAGAATTCGAGACACTTCGGTTTGTGATCGTGAGGATTCCAGCATTCCAACGATTCTTCTTTTCGTAAACATGTTCAATTGGCGTCTTTGTGCCATCATTCACCTTGTTTGATGGTTAACAACGTTCTTTCGCACAGTAGTTGCACGAAACTTGTCTGAACTGCCTATGCTGCGTGAATCGGTTTCTCCGTGTTCCGACATTCGCCGGTGTTTCGCGCAGGACGTAGTCGACTGAAAAGTTTTGCATAAACCCAATGTTTCTTCTTCACCCAATTAATATCTGCAAGAAACTTGGAATAATTTTATGAATATTTGCTCCATGTTTTTCGTATTTTACGATTTATGCTTAACTTTTGGACACCAGTGAACTGTTGAGGTTAGGTGCAAAAATCTAATGATATTTATCTCTGTGTACAACAGTATTCAAACATTTTCTTTCAAGTTCAGTTCAATAAACATTACAAAAACTGAACTGCATACTAATACAGTTCCAGAAATTTTAACTATAATTCTGTTTACAATTATAAATTTCTCATATTGGAAGAATTCTTTCAAAATACAATATATATATACTAAAATGTGGTACTTGTGCACTATTGTGACAATGCCAATGTTCAAGATAACTCGGTTGGCAAACCCGGTTTCATATGAGTCATATCTGCTGAATTGGCAACCATGTGCTTTGTTTCATATAATGTCGCCAATACAGTTGCAATAATATGCAAATACCCAAAATGACATTGCACAACTGACATGTATATACCAGCAAAATTGTAAAATCAAATAACATTTTCATCCAGCATTACAACAAATATTTTTCTCAAAATGATTGTATCACAGAATTTTTATAAAGTTA
The DNA here is from genome assembly GCA_019973975.1 of Trichonephila clavata. Lineage (NCBI taxonomy): Eukaryota > Metazoa > Arthropoda > Arachnida > Araneae > Nephilidae > Trichonephila > Trichonephila clavata. Next base: position 8,854 of record BMAO01006402.1, on the reverse strand, counting down.
CAATCAACTAAACTAAAATAAAACACTTTGTATTGCTTTTTAATGTCCTTATTAAATTAAAATTTCAGTTAATTTAAAACTTAAGAAAAAAATTTCAAAAATTTTGCATTGAATTTTACATTGTTCATTTTTTCTCTCTAATAGTTTACAGCTCTAATATAATTGTAAAAACTTAATTAACAAATTAAATTGGTTATGTAGATTCAAGTTTATAAGTTGCTTGACAATTGCATGTTAAGCTTGTTCGTGACAATTTTTATGATGACAGTTATAAACATTAAGAAAAAATTATAAAATCTAATAAACAAAAACAAATTTCAATGGTAATAGATTTAAATAAAGAGTGATATTGTAGCTAAGCTTAATTTTTGTTCCTATTACTCTCATAAAATTTAAGGAAAATAATCTACAATATTAAACTGACAAACTGTAAGAACAAAGAGAAAACATACTGAATCTTAAAACACATTACATTCTTTTTCGCAAATTATTAATTAATCTAATTTTAGGTTGTAATTATATAAATAATTGAATAAATAAAATACAAAGAAAAGTTTTTAAACCCAGAAATAATTGTTTTTAATATATCCCCACAGATTAAACCGGTACTTATGTATAAACGCAACCTATTGGCGACATTATATGAAACGAAGCACATTATTGCCAATTCAGTGCAAACGACACATGTAAAATTGGGGTTGCTAACTTGGCGAGTTATCTTAAATGTTGGCAATGGTTCTGATAACAAGCAAGTACCATTAAAACTTAGCAATTATGAAGATTAATGTTGGCAAGATTCACTACCATATTGTTTTAAAAGAATTCAAATTTTTAAAAAATTGCATATTTTGATATATTTGAACATTTTTTTTAAAGTTATTTTCGATAAATCCATCATCTAATTTTGAAAATTCGCTTACCCAACTATTAGAAAAATCTGCTTTACAACTCTCTAACTAGCCTTTACTTTTATAGTAAACAATGTATGTACAAATGTTATTTATGCTAAAAAAACTTCTTTACATAATCAGATTTCTTGATTTTAAAAGTAAACTAGGGTTTTAAATAATGATAACTTAACCAATTTACATGTTGATTACTCACAAAAAAAAAACTCTATAGACTTATAATATTCAACACAAAATAAAGGAAAAAGGGCAAAATCAATTATATTCTTGATATTACTTTCACTTTTCACACTCTAATATATATATAAGGAATTATAAATTATTTCATGAATGAAGACAAAGTAGCTTTAATTTTGAATGAAACAAATATTTAAAAAGAGTTTTCAAAAATAAACTAAACCTGGAAAACATTTATGCCACAAAATTTAACATTACATTTTAAAATAAATTTGCTTCTTATCATTTTTGAACTTTGTGCATGACGTTTTGATTGAGTGATTGCAGCTCACTTTAATTTATTAGTAATTAATAAATTTTGTGTGTGTGTGTGTGTTACAAACATTCATATGCAGTATGAAACAACGTTATGAAAAGTATTATTATTTTTAGTGATGTTTTTAAATGATTTTCTGTTGTTTAAGAACAACCTGTTCCTTTAATTTTTCATTTGCCTCTAATACAATGAATGAAACATATTAATTCAAAAAAAAATTGTATGAATATTTATAAATGCACATTTCATGAAAAAAACTTATTTATGAAAATTATAAAATAAAATTGTAGATAAAAATATAATCGATATAAATTAATTGTCATCATTCAAATCTAAGTAATAACAAACAGGAGTGGATCGAGACAGCGCTTTTTAACCCTGATAGTTTTTTTGAATACAATGTTAGCGCTATCTATTATATAATATGGAAACTAAAATAATTGAATAGTCCTATACTATTTTTGTATTGCTGTATTAGTCGAATGATTTTTGCTGAAGTTCTCTTCGCATTTTATTTGCATTTTGGATAATTTTTACTTTTGATTTCTTGTTATTTTTTGCTTTTTTTTTAATTGTTTCATTATCTTTCTTGTTATACCTAATGAAAAGTGTTGCAATATCTATTTTTATAGACAAGCGAGACAAATGTTTCGATATAATTTTATTTTTTCGGGAAGTTTTCAATAACAGGGGCTTTTTCACACTTCAAAATGCGCCAAAACCCCAAACAGACTGGGTATCATTCTAATGTGGCTGCCGTCTGTTAGAGCTTCTTACTTCAAGTCTGATAGATAAAAGGAACAAACAAGGCCAGACGTGTAATGCGCAATTTCGTTGGCAGCACCTATTCCTACTTTTTACAGCCTTGGAATTCAAAAACCACTGTTTTGGGGTTCCTATATTTGGCTCTCTATGAACTATTGGCTACTTTCAACATAATTAGAAAAAAAAGTGCAATGTATTGTATTTTTTGGATATGCTGTGTTGAGTGTGTGTTTCAGTGTGTGTGCATCTAATAACTTATTATAAATATTGTGCGTTTATTGTTTATAACTTTACTACTGAACAATTTCAATGTTTTTTCAATTTTTGTTTGAATTTTAAGATATAAATATGTTTTCATTGTTTATTTGTTGTATACAAGTTCACACACATTAGAAATATGGTATGTTTATAAAATAAGAATTAAGATTAAATTTTTAAAAATATTAAGTGAAACTGGAAAAACAAATGTAGAACTGTAACTGTATTGTAGACTTAAAATAGAAGAGTAAAATATTTTAGTTTTTTTATATATTTTTGATTATTTGCAATTTTTAGTAAATTTTTATTAATCCTTATAACATTTGAATCATTTTTAGCAAATTTTTTCTAAACAGACACTTGAGGATTATTGTTACAAAATCCTTTTAACTTTTGCAGCTGAAATTAAATCATATTTTCATTTAGAGCAATATTCTTATGTATATATATAGTATAATAAAATGAAAAAAAATAATAAGACAAAATTATACTACCCACAAAGCTAAATGATAGAAAACAGATTCTAAGAAACATAACTAGAAAAATATTGATATATAATATAATAATTATATATGTATATTATTCATAAAGAAAGAAAATTGTGTTTTATATTTATCTATATCATATTGACTGTTATAAAATGGTAGGAATTAGATGCATTGCCTTTTAAATACTGTTTAGAATTAAAATTATTTTCAGCTTATGCTAAACAAAAATTGACTTGAATTCCATATAATTTTTCAGTTAAAAAACAGTCCAAAATTATGTTTATATTGTAATTTAGCTAATATATAAAGGGTATAATTTATTTTTCAGTTCTGTTCTTACTTTGCTGAAAATTCATTATAACCATTGTTCACAATAAGATTCACATTTCAGCTATGCTTAAAACGTGTGATTAAACTTAAAATTCTGTAGTATAAAACTGAAAAAAATTTTTAAAAATTATTAAAAAGCATAGTATTATAATCATTTCAATCATCAGTAGTATTTATGTACTTTTTTAAAAAAAAAATTTTAAAGTAAATTTCATGAAACAGTATTATTATTTATTTTTTTTAGCTATATTGAGTAGAGATAATTTTAAAATAAGTTTTCAGTACTTCAAAATTAATTATTACTGGCAGGAAAATAATGATAAATTTTCAAAATACCTTAATGTATATTTTGCTTGGAACACATATTCCAGTAAAAGCAAGGTTTTGATATAGGTTTTGAAAGAAAAAAAAAATTTCTTACAGAATTCTTTTTTTAAAAAAATAAGATTTCTAATAATAAGAATATATTATTATTATTACATGACAGTGGCTGTTTTCTTTCATTGAATTATAGTTTCTTGAAATAAAAATTTGAATTTGATGTATTGAGATATACAAATTAAATATTTGTTTTAAAAAATGAGATTGATTTTTCCTGAAAATTTTACTTTAATGAAAAAAAATGTATAAGTTTTTCTTCCTCCTTTTTTTTTTTTAATTTGGGGGTTGTTAAAAAGAAGGATTAATACATTTTTTTCTTTCTCGTGTTTAATTCCTTTAATAATTTCCTTTGAACTTGATTGTACATTATCCCAAATTTCCCGTTACTGTTCCGAATGTTCAGTGCGTGCTTCAATTTTTCACTACTCGGTTTTAGTCCCAAATTTATGGCATATATTGTTTTAATTATCAATGCTACACTGTCCAGAAATGCCTTCACTTAGTCCAATAGGATGTGTGCCAATTTCAGAGGTAGATGGAAATATAACTGCATATTTTAATAAGAACCTGAAGTTATAATTGTGCAAATTTTTAAAACTGTCAGAGTTCCCCATTTTTTCTTCCTGGCACTAAGGCTGCAACTTAGCCAGTATTTAGCACCATGAACAAATCAGCAGCTTTTGTAACAAAACTGCCCTGACTTAAATAAGATCATAATAGAAAAAGATGCTCTGAAAAATATTCATACTTTTTATATTATGAAGGTACTTCAAAATAATTTAGAAGGGTTGCAGATTTATTATTTTTTTAAAAAATGAATACTGAATTTTAATTTGTTCTTTATATAAGTATTAAAAACATATCGTTATTAAAAAATAAAACAAAAATTGTTTATTTTGGTATAAATATTTCTTGACCAACATACTACCTCACCACAGTATAACTATAATAAAATAATTTATTTGTAAAAAAAATCTATATATATATTACACACACATTTTGAACTTCAAAATCTTTGTCATCTTAATATATTGAAGCAGCTATTCATTTTGAAATGGCATTTTTGATAGGAAGGAATAATATTTGCTCACTATATATTCCTCCTAACTATTTTTATGTCAATATATATATAATTTAGTGAGGAAGTATTTGATGTTATAATTTACTGTTGTGTGTGTGTTAAGTAATTTTTTTAAAAATTGTTTCATATGTATAAAATTTCTATCAATATATGTATAAAATCTCAATAACTTGACATGCTATCTTTGTATACTTTTTATGTGGAGGATTTAATCAAATAACATTTCATTCTCCTAAATTCCACACCGCCACACATTCACAACAGGAAGCTGTGATTTTTAAAATTTCAGTGTTGACTGAAATGTTATACTTCTTTGTGTATATATTCAGTTTCTTTTATTTTATTTAAACAAATATGTGAATGCAGTTTTTAAATTTCTTTTTTAAAACACTACTGTCTTTCCAACTCTAACTCAGGGATTATATTTCTGAAATTTTAAAAGCATTTTAATAAATTGGTTACAATTCAGGATTAATTAGAATTTTAAAACTTATTGCTGAAGTTATTTTAAAGTTCAGATTTTAGATAATTTCCACAGCCATATACTATTTCAAATTTAATGTATTATTGAACATTCTGTGCCTGGACAAATTATGCTCACAAAAGGGAAAATCACTTCCTTAGTTTACTAGAAGAAAGTGGCAAAATCATTGCTGTGTGTAACTCAGTAACTTTAAATTAAGGACATGAAAACTGAAAATGGATGATATTGGATTACTCCAATAATTCTCAGTCCTTTCTATTAAAAAAAATTAATCAAAATAATGGTTGAATGTAAATTTAATTTGTCGTTCTTTTTTTTCTCTTTCACTATTTACAATTATTTCGAAGTGAATGCTTTTTCATACTTTTGATTTTTCTATCATGTCTCTATTCAAATTAACTTTTCTGATATTTTATTTGGAGGATTGCTATGAAAGAGACGAAAGTGTGGTTCTACAATATGATAATTGGATCCTCCTAGACCAGGAAAAGGGAAGGAATCTAAGGACCACTCCTTTGAAACTTCTCACTCATCTCATGCTTCACATGGGGGGAGGGGGACGACACTCGATTTTACGACACCGACACTCGAACACAAACGCGCCTTAATTAGCTTGTTAAAAAAACGTGGGAACCATTCTTCTCATTTCTTTTCCCCTGATTTATTCTTTTTGGCTAGATATTTTTAACTCCATATCTTGATTAGAACGAATATTTTAATTATATTACAACGCAAAATATATTCTTAATGTAAACGGATTAATAATTTTTTTTTTTGAATTTTTGTAAAGTATTAATAACATAAAAATAGACATTTGAATCAATACTGAAAAATAATTGCTATTATGCATCTCTCTATGCTGTACATCAAATATTATCATTATTACACTTTTATTAAGTTTTTCCGCGCAATTTATTTGTGAGAAATTTAATGAAAATATTATTGTATGAAAAATATAAGAAATTATATCGAAGTCATGCTTCTATTAGAAGTCTATTTTTATAACTATTCGACGGTGTGTGAAAAAACTTCATGTAAGATTATAGCGAGATAAAAGGTCAAAAAGCAAAATGACAGAAGTAGTACATATATATATTTTACATTTAAAAAATATGAATTTTTTCGTTTACTTTTTTGCTGGTTCTTTTTTAAGTTGCTTTCTTAAAAAATGAATGTTTTAAAATCATTAATTAAACTCATTGTTTTTAAAATTTTTACTTCCCCTTCCCCCCAAAAAATATAAATTTTTTAAAAACTCGCAAGGAGGGAAAGTACTTTTATACATTGTAAAAATCAATTTTTGAAAAATATTTTTAAAAATTATTACAGAAGGCTAGAAACGTTTTAAAGCAAACGTAATCAATATCCAACAGTAATTACGCTCTCTGCAATAAAAAATATAGATGTGAACAGAAACTAATATTATAAAAAAAGTTAACAAATAGATTTTTCGTTAATTTCTGATTGAATTTCGTTGGCTGGTCTCTCTCTCTTTTGTTTTGTTAATATCGCACTTCGAAACAACGTGAGGGGTATAGAGGTGACGAACTTCGTAATTTTAAATCATGATGAATTCAGGAGGATGACACCTGATTTGACATTTTACTCTCCAGACTGTTCAGATTGGAAATACACTATTAATATTTTTTATTTAATATATAGAGTTATATAACAGGGGCGTAGCTAGGTAACCAAACGCCTTGGTGCAACAACAACAAACAAAAAAAAAACACCGAGGGTCCTATTTTGATTGGACTTTATCAAGTAAAAATATATTAGTAATTTAAATATACAAAGCTATTTTAACATTAGCCCTTTATCATGATCTGCAGAATATAGGAAGTTGTCGTGTTAGCCTAGTGGACAAGGTAACAGACTAGTGGCTGGTATGTCATGAGTTCGAGCCCAGTACCACTGAAGACCCGCCGTGTAGGGGAGCAATGCACGTCAAATCTGTTGAGAGCTCAAAAATCCTCCCGTTGGTGTGGTAGTTAGGAGAGGTGATGCCAGCTCTGGCGTCGTCCTCGTCACTTGACCATGGTTCAAAATTACGAGGTTCGTCTCCAAAAGCCCTCGTCTGAACAGTGCGACGTTAATATTCACTCACGCAGAACAGAGGAAAGTAAAGCCACATACAACTTACAGGTATGTGTATGAGTTTTCCTGAGTAAACTTTAGTGAGATTACCCAGGTTCGATTTAACACGGGATAGACCAGGAAACGATACAAAAAATAAGCATGAAAATGATACAATATTATAATTATTTTTAAAAAACACCCCTGCAAAAGTGGGAGTGGGACAAAATTACATAAATCTATTTATTACAGATACGAGTTGTGGCGAAATACTCGAAGAGGAAAATAGCTTATTATGAATAATACTGTTATTAAAAAAATTACCAAGAAGAAATAGCTTCATGTGTAAGTTTAAGACGCATTTTTCATAGAACCTGAAGCTTATTTTCAAGTAACACTTGGAAAAATGAAAAAAATTGAAAAATAACATAAATTTTCAATAAGTAAATTCGCAACATCATATACACAAAGGAAAGGAAAGAGAGGCCCCTGACCACTCCCAAGGTGTTCTCTCTCAAAATTGGGGTGGAACCGAGCCAAATCGTACTGTCATCTACATGGTACTCAAAGCTACGGCTAACGACAGGCGTACAGTCTAGCCCAATGCCATGATGAATATCGTGGGCCTCGATCTGACTACGTCAGACAGGTGGCATTAGTAACAATAACAAGGAAAGGAAGGATTTTCTCTCTGAATTGTTTAAATTTGTTTTTAATTTTAAGAAATACTTAAATAGCAGATAAATTTAAAATTTTAGGTTTTTTTTCAGAATACACAAGCATTCTTCCGTTTTCAATTTTATAAAAGAATGTAGAACTATAATGTACATCCTTCAAAAGTTATCTAGTGAAAAAGGAAGAAAGCCAATCAGTTTTTATTCTTTTTGTGTCCATACTTTTTGCTATTGAAAAAAATTGAATAATTCCATAACAAAATTTTCTTTGATGCTTTAAAGTTTGTACTTAACAGAAAAAAAAAGTGAAAAATAAAACTTCATATGCATTTTCAAAAATTAGCTTCAAAAATTTCCCCTTCATTTTGTTACAAGTAATCGTGAATCGCAATACAATCAACATCATATGTACCAAATATTCACATGCACACAGAAATTTGTAAAATCAAGAAGCTCCAAACAGTGTTATGCATGACAAATATTTATATCTTATTTTCGAAACATGTAATTAAAAGATTTTAAAAGTACAAATTTTATGTTTTATTTAGAAATTAAAGATGCAAAATCTTACATAAAAGTTCTTAAAAATCAATGCTGAAGCACGAATAAAATACTTTGCAATAGTAAAATTCAAACATTTTAATTAATAAAACTGAACCGTAAAAAATATGTTATACAAAATTTATAAACACATTTCTGTTAAATTATATCTAGCAAAAAGTTTAAGTGAACATTTCGTATATAAATATAGATGCGATTTTTTTAAGATGAGCACTATAATTTTTTCCTTAGAAATACATACGAAAACTTAGGACTTCTCAGATTTTATAAATTTGGTTGTAATGGGCTTACAAAGGAAGGGCGGTCATCTATAAAGTTTTTTAAGTACCACCAATTGTCTCACGGAAAATATTAG